>JAGKTI010000899.1:0-38941 GCA_018397915.1 Birgus latro
CTTTGCGAGTCTAGGTTGGTCAGAGAAGACACCAGCATACCGACAGAGCAGTGACCTTATGACATTTTGGTCATCTAATGCTAAGTCAGTGTTAAGTAAGACATCTCCGACAGTCTCCTCCTGCTGGGACTGAACAGTTAAGGGCTCGTCGTCAGTGTCCCCAGTTGGGATCACCGCGACTGCCCCAGTTTCTTCTAATGGCTGGTCACTGTCTCTTAGAACAGGAAAACCAGCTTCCTCAGAGTTTGGCTCATAATACGCTTTCAACATATTAATGTGGAATCTTTTCCGAAGATTCCCCATCTGGATTATGTAGCTGAGGTCTGAAACGCGCTCTACTACATCGTATGGACCCTTCCACTGTGCCAATAACTTGTTCTGGGCAGTGGGGAGTAACACCAGGCATTTATCACCTGGACTAAACTTCCGAAGCTTTGCTTTCTTATCATAATAAGCCTTTTGAACTTCGAGCGCCTTGATCAATTCTTCCTTAGCTAACTCGCATGTCGACTGGAGGCGGTCAGCTAAATCAAGGACATAGGTGTAGGTGGTCTTAACTTCAGGGTCGGGTTCTTCATTGTCCCATAACTCTCGAAGGACTTGCAGTGGCCCACGGACCAACCTTCCATACACCAGTTCAAAAGGTGAGAACTTCAAAGAGTGCTGTGGGGCTTCTCGATAAGCAAAAAGAAGAGGAGCAATGAACCGCGGCCATTCTTTTGGCTGTTCGGCGGCCATGCGCTTCAACATCTTCTTGAGAGTCCCACTGAGCCTCTCACACAACCCGTTACACATGGGGTGGTAGGGCGTTGTTCACAAGCCTCGGATTGATAACAACCTGAATGTTTCATTCATCATTGCAGAGGTGAACTGCGAACCTCGGTCGCTTAAGACCTCCTTGGGAATACCTACTCGGCAGAACACCTCAATTAATGCCTCTGCAACAGTGACGGCCTCTATATTCTTAAGGGCCATGGCTTCAGGCCACCGTGTGCTGAAATCAACGATAGTGAGAATGTACTTTGATCCTTCACTAGCCCTAGGAGTGATTGGCCCAACAATGTCAACTGCTACTCTCTCAAACGGTTCAGAGATTATAGGCAATAGCTTCAATGGCGCAGGACGGACACGCCCGCGGTCAGTGGTACACTGACACACATCACAGGAGCGCACTAGCCTAGTTATTTCCTGTCCCATTCCTGGCCAGAAAAAGTCAGCATGGATGCGGTCAGAGGTTTTCCTTTGGCCCATGTGACCTCCCATCACTGAACAATGACCCAATTCGAACACTGCTCGGCGATACTTTGCAGGAACGACAAACTGCAGTCAAACCTCACCCTGGGGTGTTTGTGACTCATGGTACAGCCGTACTCGCTTACGAAGGAACCTGGCTCGACCACCCCGTGAATACTTCGTCACATTACCCTCCAGTTTCCTACGCACTGTGGCAAGCGTCGGGTCAGACTGTTGCTCTTGGACAACGTCTTGACTGCGTATCAGATCTTGCGGCGTTGCAATGGTCAACGGGGTGACACGGTTTGGAGCCTTGGCCATGGCTCGTGTTACTGCAGCAGCCGAAGTCTGTGTAGCAACGTCTACAGCGCAACTATTTTTGACGCCTGGAATGTTACCTATAATAAGGTCAAACAAAGGTTCTTGCATGACAACTGCAACTGTTGAACCTGTGTAAAAGGGAGATGCTACCTGGATACGTGCCTCAGGGAACAATCTCACTGATCCATCAATGAGTCTAACTTGGGTGTGCCTACCTGTGTACTCCTCGGGTCGAACTAGACTCTGCTTAATGGAGCAACCTGAGGAACCATTGTCCCTCAGAACATTTACAGAAACTGCTCCCACAAACCCTGGCTGGACAAGAAAGGCACTGTTGCCAGTGAATGAGTCAGAGAAGGCAGTAGCTAGTCATTGATGAGACTGAGGAGCGTACGATGCAGCAAACGCAGTGCCCTGTGAACTATATATCTTAGGGGTCGTACCCGAACTAGATGCATGAGGAGCTGTACTCACCATCTGGGGAGCAGGAGCACTGACGTTCTGTGGAGGAGAGTTCACCGTCTCAAGGGGACTAGTGAACTGTGTAGGAGGAGCTGTGCTGGTGGGGACGACACCATCGTGCGCTTGTTGAGGAATGAAGGCTGCATTCACTTCTTGCCTCCGATACACTGGGGCTGGTGTCGAAAAGGTTTGTCCCGGTTGGCGATTGCGTGGCTGATACTGCTGTTGTTTAGGGTACTGCTGCTGGTTGGGATACTTCTGCTGGTTAGGGTACTGCTTGTACCTCTTCCAGTCAGGTTTCTGTGTATTCTGCCCCTGGTCCTTCTGCGGTTTGTTTGGACCATGACCATTATTTTGAGAACGACCTTGATGCTGGGGTTCAGTCTGAGATTGCTTCCCAGACTTGGCAGTATCTTTCTTATTCCATGGCTGTTGCCTGCGAGTTTGGTACCCGTATGCGGTAAAGAAAGCATCAGCCTTCTCTACCATTTCGGATGCATCCTTCACTTTGGACATCTTGAGCTGGGCCAGAAGCTCAGCAGGCCACGACTTTTCCAGCTGTGTGCACAGCACAAGGTCAATCATTCCCTCTCGTGTGCTGGGAGTCTCGTCCTTCTCCATCCATTCGCCTAAATATGCCGTGAGACGGTCAAGGAACTGAACGGCTGTCTCCTTTTCCTGGAGACGCGCCTTCATGAACTGACTTCTAGCATGATCAGCAGTAAGACCGTACGCTTTGATGAGTGCGGTCTTCATCATCTCATACGTAAGATTATCTCCGCGAATTCTGTGGAGAATGTCGAGGGCGGGGCCCTCAAACAGGCTAAGGAACTGAAGCCGCTTAGCTGCCTCATCCAGATCGTACAGGTTTGCCATGTCTTCGAAACGAGCTATAAATGGCTCGATTCGCTCACCTTCCTTGTAAGAGGGAAGCTTGAGATGTGGAGTTGCTAGAAAAGGTGCTGAGAGAGCAGAAGTGGAGCTTGGATTGGCTGCATCCAGTGTGCCTGAAGCCATGGAGTCTCGCTTTAGCTTAAGCACCTCCAACTCGTGTTCACATGCCTTGTCTCGCTCTCGTTCCTCGTACTCACGTTCGCGCTCTTTCTGCCGTTCTTCGTACTCACGCTGCTTTTGACGTTCCTCGCGCTCAATTTTCCGCTCTTCATGGGCGGCATTTTCACGTTGCTGCTCGTAATTGAAGCGTGACAGGACATAATCTCGAATTTCCTGGGGGTTAGTAAGCCCCATGTCCTTAGCTTCTTGCACGAATGCACTAGATTCCATCGTGCTTGGTTTGAGACCGAGTGACAACTGAGACTGATAAGTATGAGTGAGTGATCCGGTAATAATTTTAGGCTAGGAGTTTATCCTGGAATGAGGTCGCCAGATGTCAGGGGAAATTTATGTATTTCAAAGCAATAATGATATTGTATAACTCGTGTACACAATATATAGCTATGTGTGCTAAGAATGACTATCGAGTCATTTACTGAGAGAGAATAGACTTGTGAAATCGAGCAGCGATTTCACTCTAAGCTGGCTCACTTCGCCAATTCTCTAGAGTCGAGAATTTATAGACTTTCTCAACGGTACGCAGCAGAGACTAGACGCTCTATCAGGCTGCAATATCGTACCGTTGGCCTCTAAAAAAGTTAGCTTCTCCCCCCAACAATCAAAAATGATAATAATAAAGATAACAGGATCTTGGCTGAGCCAAACTACTAGCTAGCACAACGGATTTAAGGATTAATGCCAAAAGCTGGCCTAAGTACCAGTCGTGATTTAATACAAGAGTTGTGCTAACGTGGAGTAGCAAAACTATATTAAATAAGTGGGAAAATTAAACACGACTGTTACATTTAACAAAGCTCAAGAAAACGAACTGTAAATTTATTGAATACAAGCAAATAAATTTACATTACATGACTCCAATTCAAATCAAATGAAGGAATGCACTCACTCACTCAGACAAACAGCTAAATATTTCAAAAAAAAAACTTAAGCCTAGGAAAAACCAGAAAATACTAATCGGTATGGATGAAACCGAGCTGCTGCGACGATCACCAAAGTGGGTGGGAGCTGCAGGAGACACGCCAATACAAGCTGAAATCTGAAATCGCTAAGAAATCACTAAAGCCTTGAAAGGCATACCGCGTCGCGCCGTGTCAGCAGACAGACTGAGCTCCGGTTTGAATACTCGGCGCGGCGAGCGTGGGAGGTGCACGTGCCGGCGTATAACGGCTCAGAGCGAAACCCGACAATTCAAATTTATGGGACCATGTCACAACTTACTTAACATAACGTTACAATGTAGAAAATTCGTGACACAGTATATGGCACAATACAAATACAATATTAGTACATAAGGATAGGGGGTGGACTATGGGAGACCATGTAGTTGCAGGTGGTGGCCAGGTGTGTTAGGCAGCCTGCCAGGTGTGCTCTCCCGTGAGAGGCACGTCTCTGGTCGCGTGGTGGATCGTCTGGTGTGGGCTGTGGGGTGTCGTCGTGGGAGGCTCCCTTATGGTGGGGCCTTGGTGTGTGTGGCGGCCCTCGGGACTGTGGCCTAACAAAGCAAGCGGGCTTGCGGCTCTGTGCCTGCCCTTGGAGGAGGTGGGCGTCTCACTGAGAGGTCTGGGTAGGTCCCAGCCTTGAGTCCTCGGGGCATCCCTCGGTGGCTGGGGGCTGCAGTCTTACCGGCGAGGGGAAGCCGTCAGGGTCTGCCTGCGGCCTCTTGTACTCAGGGAGTCCAACAGCGGCTGGTGATGTTGAGGCGCCGGCTGCAGTGAGCACACTCCCAGGCTCTTGATCAGGCTGCTCCAGACACCCTTCAACAGGGACTCTGCTTAGGAGCAGAGTCTGCCCCTAGGGGTGTGGGGGAGAGTGGGAGGGGCATCCCGCTCGGCATCTGGAGGGGTGAGGCATGCAAGGGATGCTACCCTCGACGGGAGGACGGGAGTCTCAGGGTAGTGGATGAGGGAAGCCCGGTGGACGTTGCCACGGTTCCACTCGTCCCTGGGACAGCAGGTGAGGGAAGTCCGTAGGACGTTCGTTCTCTGGCAAGTCCGGTGGACATTGCTGCGGTCCTACTCCCGGTGGTGGGCTGCAGATGACGGAGGTCCGGTGGATGTTCTATCCCCAGCAAGTCTGGTGGATGTTGCCGCGGTGCTGCTTCCTGCGGGGTCTGTAGGTGAGGGAAGTCTGGTGGACGTTCCTTCTCCAGCAAGTACAGTTGATGCTGTGGTCCTACTGGGGACCGAGACAGCACTAGTCCCACCCTGATGCTGGAAAGGGTTGATCCGGCTGGAGTGTAGTGCGGGGGGGCGGTGTACTCCCCGCTGGCTTTGTTGAGGGCAAGAGGGGCGCATGGTGGCAGGTGACGTGGGCCCTTCTAGCTCAGGGCCCTTACGCATCTCCCTGTGATCTGCTCCTGGGGTGGGTGTCTCTTCCTCCCATTCGTGCGCCTCTCTGTGGTCTCCCCTTGAGATGGGTAGTTCATCTTCCTTCACAAGCTTCCAATTCGCTTTCATGACAATAACAAGAGAATTCGCCATCAGGACTTATCGCCGTCATGATGATTTCCTGTCATTTATTTACATATCAGTTTATGTAACAAGTATACTAGTTTTTGAGTTAAATAAGTTGAAATAGTGACAGTGGTTTATTGCTTTCATAAATGTAAAGTATGGCATCCAATAGTTGGTATTAACAGAAAAAATATAAATATCAGCAACTGCCGAGCTGCCGTAGAGCACTGGTGTGAGCCAACATGGCCTCCCGCAGCCGTCACCGCAGCCACCACCACAGTCACCTCAAGTGTCACTGGCCTCACCGTTCTGACCAAACCTACAGCAACATGACCTAGACTGATTATCTTCAGTCCTTGAAGGGTGATGGGGAGGGGCTTCTAAGAAGTACCAGCGCCTCAAACACGAGACATGAGCATGAAAGATAGTGTAGTGGCCACAGAGCAAGCGGCACCGTGTAACACAAGTGACACAGGTCCTATACCTCATACCAATTAATCTGGCCAGGCATGTATGGCAACACTGTTCCCGCCGAGATTCTGATTGGCTGGAAGTGTTTGTTCGATTTCGATGTTGCTTAAACCGATACTCTCTATTATCAGATATGATACTGAGTTTTTCGACAATACAATCGTCAAAAGTAATATGAAATCCGTTATATACTTAACAACAATGAAATTTCGTAGGAAGATAGAGATATGAGACAACAAAGTATTATAATATAGTCCAGGTTAAGGTCAGCATTCGAACAATTCCTTTACATCTCCACACTGCGTAATATAACAGAGGAAACCTGCATGGTAAAACACATTTAAATTATAAGATCAGTCTGTGCTGTGATAATAAAGGAGATATAATGAAATAGTTTTCCTTTAGCCTACTTTGATTTTCACAATTTTTTTTTTTCAAACCTCCCTCCCTGCAGAGCTCATCTTTTCATTAGAATTTTTAATTATTCACAGTTGCGGCACGATTTAAGGGTGTGGACTGATCTTATAATTTAAATGTGTGTTATACCAATGCTTAGGTTAAGCAAAATTCCTAAATTTTCTGTTATATTACGTAGTGCCAGAAACGTAAAGGAATTGTTCCAATGCTGACCTTGGCTTGGACTGTACCATAATACTTTGTTGAGTCACATCTCTATCTTCCTACGAAAATTTCATTGTTGTTAAGTATAGAGCGGATTTAATATTGCTTTTGACGACTGTATTGTAGAAAAACTCAGTATCACATCTAACAATAAAAGAGTGTATCAGTTTAAGCAACAACAAAATCGAACAAACACCTGCAGCCAATCAGAATCTCGGTGGCAACAGTGTTGTCATACATGCCTGGCCAGATTAATTGGTATGAGGTACAGTCAGGGCTGCCAACCTTGGGGAAATATCCCCAGATTTAGGGAATCGATGGTCCGAATGGGGAAATGGGGAAAATGTCTCTCAATTTGGGGAAATTTGGGCGTTAAGAATTTATAGCGTAAATAATGCAATTTATCGACAAAAAAAATCAACAATACTGAATACAAAATGTGCTTATAAGAGAAAGAGTTGACACTTTATTTACCAGATCGGAAGAAATTCAGTCTGCAATGTTTGAATATCGTGATACTGTGTGGGTGTGAACCTGAACCGAACAGGTCAGACCCAGAGAGTAAACATATGCTAGCCGTCCATGTCCCACTGTCCCTTCGCTACGCAGTAGGCGGCTACACCTGCAGTACAGTAACCTCGCCCTCAGCAGTAAGTCACCACCAGTGTACTCCCTACTCATCGACACTTCCACAGTCTCCATCCACGGTCTTCAGTCGTCAGACTTGTCTGCTGTTCATTAGGTAGGCTATTTTAACGATGGTTTGGGAGCTACTGTACATGTATTAGAGGTTGTGAATATTTTGATGATAGATGATATTGGAAGTATTACATTCATGTAAGCTATGAAGCCAAAGTAAGAGCGATATGCTCAATATCACTAAACTTTGAACTGGTTTCAAACTAGTCGGTAATTAGGCTACATATGTGAATTGCAGCAGTTGGAGGTTTGGAAAAAACATTTTATATCTAGTTTCGTAACTGTTGATTTTATCATTTATATTACTCTGTAGACCTCTATTACATGTCCATAAGTTAGTGATGAGGATATATATGTCCTTTACAATTGTGTTACCATGGATGACCCAGATGATCCTAAGACTCCCCCACCCCCAGACACTCCACCCAAGGCTGCTAAGAAGGCTAAGTATTTACAGAAATATGCAAAGCATTGGTAATATGGTTACAACCTAGTGCTAAAAGTGAAACCAGAGCTTACTGCAAGGCCTGTGACTGTGAATTAAACGCAAAGAAATCTGAATTTGAAAAGCATGCACAGGGACAGAAACATAAAACTAATATTAGGTGTGTATCTAAGCAACCCACACTTATGTCATTGCCATCTGTCAGTAACCCATTGAGAGAAAAGAATGTGAAAGAAGGTGAAATAAAACTTGCTGCATTTGTTGTGGAACACAACCTCCCATTAAATATCATGACACACCTACCAGAATTAATAAGATCAGTGTGTAAGGACTCTGATATTGCAAAGAAAATTGCATGTAGCAGAACAAAAACCACAGCAGTGATAAGGAATGTACTTGATAGGTCTAGTAAAGAGGAGTTGGTAGACATTTTGAGAGAAAATTTTTTTTCACTCATAGTTGACGAGTCTGCTGACAAAGGGTGCACCAAACATCTCTGTGTAATTGCTCGCACAATGATTAACACAAAAGTCACTGATGCATTTTATGATCTGGTTCCAGTTGAAAATGCTAGTGCCCAGAGTTTGTATGAGATTGTGGTGAAATGTTTAGCAGATGAAGGAATTCCATATAAAGATAATATGATTGGTTTTGCCTCAGATGGTGCCAGTGTTATGATGGGTGCTCATAATTCTCTTGCTTCTCGTTTGAAAAGTGACATTCCTGATTTGTTTATTATGAAGTGCATCTGTCACAGCTTTCATTTGTGTGCTTCTTATGCTTGTGCAACTCTCCCAAGAGCAGTAGAACAGTTAGCCAGGGATGTTTACAATTATTTCATGTCCAGCCCTAAGCGGCTATCTGAGCTGAAAGATTTCCAGGAGTTTGTGAATGTAAAACCCCACAAACTGCTTCACCCTAGTCAGACTCGTTGGCTCTCTTTGCAGGCTGTAGTTTCTAGGCTATTGGAGCAGTATGATGCTTTTCAGCTTTATTTTACAGGTGCAGCTTTATCTGAGAGGATCTTAGCAGTTGAGAGTATTTTAGATAAGCTGAAGGATCCAGCAAACAAGCTCTACTTACAGTTTCTTGAGTTCATTTTGCCTCTTTTCAATGATCTTAATAAATCAATGCAGTCACAAGGCCCTCAGATCCATACCATGTATGAGTCAGTCAGCACTGTTTGTAAGACAATCATGGACTGTTACATGAGAGACGATTATGTGAGGAGTACTGCTATTGAAAATATGCAGTACAGAAATCCATCCAATTTTGTTCCCCTTCAGAGGATTTATTTGGGTGCCAAAGTATCTGCTGCAGTTGAAAATAAAACTCATGGATTGTCCAAGCCTGATCTAGAAGCTTTTCAAGAAACGTTGCTTATGGTTCCTCATTGAGAGTGTAAATCAGATACTGTATATATGAGATTTCCATTTAAAAGCTTGATACTCAAGAACATCAGCTTCATTCATCCCAGAGTAGTCATGGAAAGGAATGTAACCTCCATTGCACCACTAGCTAGTTTAGTTCCTGGGATAATAGGGCATGATCAGTTGAATGAGGTAGACAGGGAATGGAGGGTGTTGAGAAACACTGAACTTAATGTTCCAGATTCCACTGATGTTGAAGAGTTTTGGCATATAATTAAAGAAATGAAGAGTGGTGATGATACACCAATGTTTCCAAATTTGTCACAACTTGTTTCTGGTCTGCTCTGTCTTCCTCATTCAAGTGCCACAGCAGAAAGAATTTTCTCAGCTGTGAACAACCTGAAAACAAAACAGAGGAACAGTCTTTCAACCAAAACACTTGTAGGATTTCTCCATTCCAAACGGTATTTGGGGGATGCTAGATGTGGCACTTTTTCTGTTGATGACAAATTAATAAGTAAAATGAATCTAGGTATGTATGAGCGTGATGCAAGTGAATCGGATTAATCAGCAACTAACATGATCTTAGCCTTCTTTTAACCAAGAGAGTTTTTTCCTTACAGAAATGTGAAGCAAAATGTTTTTATTTATGTTATATTTGTGCAGTGTGCACATGAATATGTATAAAGTAATGCAAATAGCTTGTACACACTCGTTTGTAAAAAAAAAAAAAGTATCTTTCCATCCAGTTTAATGTTTTCTTTCCTACCATAAGATACATTATTATGAGATGGGGAATTCTAGGGAATTTTTGCTCGAGGATTCAGGGAATTCTGGAGCACTTTGGTTGGCAGCACTGGGTACAGTGCCAAGAAACAACGCTCAGATGAGGGCGGCGATGTGCCAGCACCTGAACGTGGCATGAACTCCGGTGTCCTGGAGGAACGATGTGATGCCAGAGTGAAGCTGAATTTTCCCTCGGATTGTGAGCTCTCCCTCTCTGAAAAAGTAAAGTGGGTCATTTCAGTGGCAAAACAGTTTCCTGATTTTGAGGTACTGTTCAAAGAAGGTAAGACACATCTATACGTGACTGTGAATAGTGGCCCTGCAGTGGTGGATTTCAAGGCGTTGTCTTGGAAGCTGTGATCAGCCGCTCCCATTCCAGGATTATCATTCATGGTGTTCCTGTCTGTTGGGGTGTGGAGGACCTTGGGACACCAGAAAATGTCCTGTGGATAAGAGAAGAATGGTTGGCTAATATTCCAGGCCGCAGCTTATTGCTCTGTTAGAGGGGAAGATTCCTGAGAGAGTATTCATCAAGGTACTGGGATACAAGAGAGTTGCTCGTTATGTTTCGGAGCCTGACCTCTGCTACCGCTGTAGCAGGTGGGGGCACCTGGCACAGAAGTGTAATGTAGCATTCAGGTGCCGCTTCTGTGCTGGGAAGCATGAAGGTACCATTTGCCTAGAAAAAATCAAGAGGGGCGAACACTTCAGACCCAGGTGCTGCAACTGTGGAGGGGAACACAATGCCTCCTCGTTCATTTGTCCCCAGAAACCGCAGACGACCCCGGCACCACGGCACACTGCTGCTCAAGTCTCATGAAGCCCAACCACCACCACCGCCTCCTTATCTCTGTACTGGTTAGCAAGTGTTTGGCTGCAGGGACAGTTTTCTGACAAACGGGAAATGGAACTGGGCACTCCACAAGGAGGTGTCCTCAGTCCGATGCTGTTCAGTGTACTAATGGACAAAATTGCACGCCACACTTTCCCTCTAGGCACGGAGGTAATTATCTATGCTGATGATATCATGCTCCAGTGCGAATCCCCTTCCATTTTATGTGAAGCCCTGCACCAGTTGGAGGCCATGTGTGTGCACACAGGACTCATTATCAATGAGTCAAAAACCAAATTTCAGGGATTACAGAAGCGTTGCAAACTCCCATGTATAAATTCTCCTAAACTAGAATGAGTGAGTACCTTTAAATACCCAGGGGTCCAGCTTAGTTATCATAAAGACCTAGAATGCATTGATTATGTTCGTAACCAGTGCCTTCCTAGACTTGGATCATTGTGAGTCTTGGCTAATAAGAGGAAGAGGAGTTGGCATTCCAGTACACAGAAGTACGTATATTAGTACTATTAGGTCATTGATAGATTACACAGCCCCTGTCCTGGTACAATATAGTTGAAACAACCTTAAGAAATTGGAAATGATACAAAATGAGGCAATGAGGATAGTCCTAGGTTGTCCCAAGACAGCGAAAATTGAGGTCATGCGGGCAGAACTGGAACTCCGAAGTATCGTAACCAGGATACGGGAAATTGCGTCACGAACAGTTGTCAGGATGATTAAATACGGGTCTGAAAGGCTAAGACACCCTGACGACCTATCACAACAGTGCTCATTCTCCTCCAAACAGATACCTCGGCTGTATGTGCGAACTCTTGAACAACTCCAATGTCATAGCTCCATGCCACCTGGAGTCCTCGCAGAGTGGCTGTGGACATCGAGAAACTCCACAAGCAAGGATTATTGGCTGCCTTGTGAACTTAAATTCCACTTCATGACAAAGCTGGAGACAATAGATCGTCACCAGACTGTACATATATATTGTGACGGGTCTATAGGTGGCACTAAGTCTGGGTGTGGGCTGTTTATTAGGGAGTATGAGTCGCCCATTCAGTATATGGACACTGTAATGACTTCCTGACTTTCTTCCACACGGACAGAACAGTATTAACTGTATTCGATAGAAGAGGGACTAGGCTGTGTTGAGTCATTCTAAAGATGTTTACTTTTTTGTGGAAAGTCAAGGAGCTCTGTACGAATTACTGTCTCCTACGCTTACAGACTGTGATATTGTCAATAGATGTCTAGCGACCATCAGGTGTATTGCAAGTACACGTCATAAAGTCCACTTCACATAGGTTCCTTCCCATATAGGGCTACCCTTCAATGAAAATGTTGACGATCTAGTTCATAAGGCTCTGCTTTTGTCCTACGACTCTCCTGATATATCTGCCGAATATAGTTATACTACTGTCAAAAGAATGGTTAGCTTTCTTGCTAGCCAAGCTATTTCTAGGCAGCTTAATGATAACATAGCAAGTGACAGCACTAGCTCTATTCGTTATGTAAATGTGGCTCAGAATACTGATGTAACATATGGTCAAAGATGTGGACTTCATGATGCTGTTGTCATGAGATAGAGACTAAGCTATAAATATTATTGGGAATTCACCAGAGAAGATCCTGTACCATGTGCAGTGTGTGCGGTGCCAGCAGCACACACACTGCATCATTACATAATGGAATGTCTGCTAACTGCTAAGTATAGAAACCCACAACTTTTGACGCTGACTGAACAAATCACATGGTTAATCACTGAAAAACTGTTACTTCCAATTCTTCATGAATATCCGGAATATGCACCACAATACTAACAAGTTCTACATTCAGACATGTTTATTTACACTTATAAACACTTGCTATCCTCTGTTCTATCCTCCACAGACCAGCAACATTCATCAAGCACTCTGCTACCTAGCAGTAGCCGCTAACAACTATGTTTCCAAGGCAGTGGGGAAAAAAAGAAAAAAAAGGAAAATGAGGATCATGTACAGACTGTGTGTAAAATGTACGCCACCAAAACACCCCACCTTGACAAAACGACGGCACTAGGAGGAGACAACCGAGGGGTGAATGCAATGAGAGCGGGCTCAGCACACGAAGGGTCCACCTGTGCCTATCCCCTACGCCCCTCTCGCGCTCAGGTGCCTCACCACCAAGGTATCGGGCATGACTCACTATACCCCTGCCAGACTAGCTCTCGGCAGGTTCAGGGTGGGGCTATTCTCATAGCCCCAGATAGCCAGCAGGAGATGGCCACCAGCCACTCAGTCGCTGCTTCCCACCCTCTGCTGTGCACGGGGAGAGACGGCCACCATCCGCTCTCAAAACAACCCTCCAGGGAAGAGGGAATTGGTGACGGCCAACAGCCGCACCCCTGGACAAGCGACGGCCACCAGCTGCGCCTCTGGCAGCAGTCTCCCAACATCGGCGACGGGCACCAGCCATGCCCGCAAGGAGGCGACGGCCACCAGCCGCGCCCCTGCAGCACACCCAGGAAGAAGGGCACCGGTGACAGCCATCAGCTGCACCTCGGTGACGGCCACCAGCCACACACGTACCCCCGTGATGGCCTCCAGCTGCACTTGGGGTGTAGTCCTTGTGGGGCACAGCTTTCAGGTGATGGCCACTAGCTGCACCTGTGGGCGGGCGATGGCCACCAACTGCATTACACCCACAGCCAGCCAGGGGCATGGACCCTCAGTGATGGTCTCCTGCTGCACGAGGGAGATGGCCACTAACCGCTCCACATTCCGTGCCCTAGGGGACCTAGTGACGGCCACCAGCCGTGTCAGGGAGGGAATGGCTACATGCTGCCCCTCGCCCCCTACCCCAGTGCCTTCCCCTTACGAGGATTTCACCTGCTTGCCCAACTCCGGTTGTGGCTGCTCAGGTATCCTCGCCCCTTCCCTGCACAGGAGCACTCTACTGGATGAGTGGCAGTTGAAGCAGATTTGGAGAGGCCCCCTGAGACCTGGGGTCCACTCCCTACAACCAGGCCCCTGGCAGACTTTGACCCTGATGGACTCTCCCGAGACGGACGCTGCAGTAAACCCCTGATGGAAGCCCCAGTCCTACTGAGACGTCCCCAAGACCCCAGGGCGTAACCTCTCCTTCTCAGCCCGACGATGCCCCACCCGGCAGAGTGGGCACCGGTAGCTGCGCCTTCTCCCTGTTTGGGCCCAACCCTTAGGCCCCAACCTTCGGGCCCCCCTAGAGGCGAGCGCCCCTACCACGCTGCCCTCAGACCCTCCCGGACGATCCAGTAGTGCCGGGCCTCCTGACGAAGGCCCTCCCAGACGATCCAGCAGAGATCGGCCTCCTGACAAGGCCCCTAATGACCCAGCAGTGACCAGCCTCCTGTTGAGGTCCCAGATGATCCAGCAGTAGCCAGCCTTCTGACAAGGCCCCTAGATGACCCAGTAGCTGTCCGGCCTCCCGACAACAACCCCAGACGCCCTCATGGCAGTCGGTCCCCCTCCTGACGAAGGCTGCCACCCTGGGCCACCTCCCTACAACTGGACCCTCCCCGGAAGGAGCACCGGCTATATTACGTGCCCCAGAATCCTCCAGCCCTGTCCGTTGTATTCATTTATTTCTTGTGTAAAATGTGCCACTGGCAGTATTGTGTCATTGTAAGAATTGAGGTAATATATGTATAAGGTTTGTTGCTGAGTGTTTTTATGCCCTGTTCCTCTTAGTTGCCCTAAGTATACCCAGCCCGGTCTAAAAAGAGGACCCTGCACTAAGTGCTGTGTTTCAGGAATGAGGAGTCGGTCCTAAAACACGCCGCACAACACCGGTGGCTAGCGGTGGTTCTTGACCCGGTGGGTGACAACAAGGAACAAGGGAAATCTCGGCAAAATAGCGACAAAACCCCATGTTCAAATACATAAATTCGACCCTGACCAATACGACATCCACACTTACCTAGAAATACCACTTTTAGACATAGGGTTCGAGACAGACAGACAAAGAATAACAGTAACTCTACCTCTGCTGGGCAAAGCACTAGCCACATTTGCACCAAAAATCGCACCTGAACTAACATGGGTGGATTTTACTCAACTAGTGACCCAAGTAGTCACCCCCTTGTTAGGGAAAGTTGTGGACTGTCAACTAGATTCCCTAACCTATGATGGAAACCTTGACGCCTCACTCGTCCAGGCCAGGCGACTCGCCACCGCAGCATACCTGGAGCCCAGTAAAGAAATCTGAGAGCAACATGTCTTCAGTACCCTGATCAGGATCCTGCCTAGTGCTATCAGGGAGCACTTCACCATACATGACCCCATGGAAGACCTGGACAAAGATATCCGACTAGTACATTGCCTCCTGGCTACCCATACCACCCCACAAGAGATCGGCACTGTGAGTAAATTCCCCACGCAAAAAGCAGCACCACCACACAACCTCCAGCCACCCCCAGTCCAGCTAGGTCCGACACAAGTACCCTTTATCCCCAGGGCACACCCCTCACGAAAGCGCCCCGACACCAGAGAAAGCAACTTGATTTCCATCAGCCCGTGGGAATTCACAGCTTGCAGCAACAAATGCCCCCTCCATGACATTCGGGAGCAGCTCAAGTCTGCCTGACACAGAACAACCAACCAGGGGCACCGTAAGGTCTCATCCCTGGACGACAAGGGCACCGAGGACAAAGCCCCAACAGCCACCTGCACCAACCCCGAGGACACAGAACCCGAGGACGATAGTACACCTCAGCAGACCTCCCCCACGGCGGCGGGAGCCACCTCACAGAAATAGTCCCCTAGTCTATAACAAGATGAGACTGAATGGGGGTGAAGCCGAGGCTTTTGGTTGACATGGGAGCTGCCAGATCCTGCCTCTACACTCACTTTTACTCCCGTCACCGCCCCACCTTTGGTCCACTTTTCCCCACCTCAGCTCACCTTGTGGTTGCTGGAGATGGCCCCCTGCCCATATGTGGGGAGACCCAGGCCTTATGTGCATACACCCACCAACCCACCAGCAGGTCTCCGCACTCCACCAATCTGCCATTTTTAACTCATCCTGCCGTTCCTACGATGGATACTTGGGCTGACCTCCTTCAAAAACTATGAGCCAACATAGAATGTTCCGAACATCGCTTACAGTTCATCATCATCCGGACTCCAGCCCCCAGCCCCTTTGCACATGTGCCCCCCCCTCCTGCCCCTGCCCCTACCTCCCCCACCCCTCTCCTTTCCCCTTCCCTCCTTCATGCTACCACTGCCTCCACCCTCACCATTCCCCCTCACCACAGGGCCTGGCTACGTTTAAACAGACCCACTGGGATCTCCATCCTATTCTCCCCAACCCTGCCCCCCAGAACCCCTTCCTCACGCTTAATCTTCTCCACCTCCCCCCCCCCCCCATGACGCGGTGTGCATCGCGAATGTCTCAACCACCCCTCTCACCCTCCCTAGAGGGTTAGTAGTAGGAGGAATGGAAGAGGCTGAGCCCTGCACACCTCCATGCTTCCCCCCCTTCCTACCTCCCCTGCCCCCTCACCTGTCACCCCACCAAGCAGACAGTCTCTGCCACCTACTCCTGGACTTTGAGGACCAACGGACATTGGCCACACAACCGTCCATACCCAGGAGATCCACACAGAAGGACCACCCATTCGCCAGCCATCAAGGTGAAAAAACCCTAAGCAACGAGCTGAGGAGGACCGGTAGGTCCAGGACATGTTATATGCCGGTGTCATCTCACCTTCCACCAGCCCGTGGTCCTCCCCCGTCGTTTTAGTCAAAAAGAAAGATGGGACTATGAGGTTTTGTGTGGATTACCAACAACTCAATGATGTCACCACCAAGGACGCTACACCACTTCCACTGATTGACGACTCCCTCGACTTCCTTCATGGGGCATCATGGTTCTCCACCCTAGAACTCCAGTCAGGATATTGGCAGGTCCCGGTCCACCTCAACGATCGGGGGGAAAACAGCTTTCTTCACTAGCAACGGAAAGCATTATGAATTTAATGTTCTCCCATTCGGACTCTGTAACGCCCCCGCCACCTTCTCCCACCTCTTGGAGTCCGTACTCAGTGGCCTCACCTGGGAGACATGCCTCGCCTACCTGGATGACATCATCATATTTAGCAAGACCTGGGATGACCACCTCTGCTGCCTCAAGCAGGTCTTTTTACATATCCAGCAGGCTGGGCTAAAGCTCCAATCCTCCAAATGCATCCTGGCTGCACATTCTGTTGCCTTCCTAGGGCACATAGTCTCCAAGGAAGGAATAACCCCCGAACCCTGATAAGCTCCGCGCCATCGTGGACCTCCCACTATCTAGAGACGACCATGAAGTCCGAGCTTTCTTGGGGCTCACCCCCTACCACAGACGATTTGTAAAGGGTTTTGCCAACATCGCCAAGCCCCTCCATGATCTGACCAGGAAGGGTGAGCCCTTTGCATGGACGAAGGAAAGAATCTCCGCCCTCAGCACCCTAAAAGATCGCTTCATCTCCGCCCACAATGTTGTCTTCCCTGATTACACCTTACCCTCCCACCTGTACATGAATGTTTCCTTAGTAGTGATAGGCGCTATCCTCGGCCAGATCCAGGAGGGATGTGAACATATCATCGCGTGTGCCAGCTGCACCCTTAACCAGGCCAAGAAAAATTACGTTGCTACTATGCGGAAATGCCTCGGCATAGTCTGGGTGCTCCAGCACTTCTGGGCCTACTTGTCGGGCACGAAAGTCACCATCATTACAGACCACCAGTCCCTACAATGGCTCCGCCAATCCAGCACCCAGAACGTGCACCTCATACGATGGAGGGAGATGCTAGAGGAGTTTCAGTACGAGATCTCCTACCGCCCCGGCAAACTCGACACCAGTGCAGACGCCTTGTCCTGGCTGGCGGTGCATTCCATCCTTACAGAGCCAGATCTCGTACAACAATGGCGTTACCAAGACCGCCCTGACTGGATGCCCCCCCCAAATCTTCACCAAACTCCAGTAGGAAGGCGACCACCTATTCACCAACACAGGTCACATTGTGCTCGACCCCGAAACTGCCCTGGACACCATGACCCATCTCCACTCCAACAACGGCATACACCTGGGCACCAAAAAGCTACTACAGGTGTTTCGGGACATTTACTGGACTCCAGCCCCCTCCAACCTGGCCCAACAAATGGTCCAAGCCTGCTGGGCCTGCACCCTAGGCAAAGACATTACTCACACTCCCAGCCCTACGGGAAAAAGTACAGCACACAAGCCCTGGCGACTACTAGCCGTGGATGTAGTAAGCCCCTTACCTCCTAGAGCCGGCTACCGATATATAATCGCGTTCATGGATACCTACTCTAGATTCCTCATCACTTGCCTGGCCAAAGAACACCACACAATGGCAGTAGCAGAAGCCCTCGTCCGCCACATCTTCCTGTATTTTGGGATTCTCCAGGTGCTGGATTCTGACAACGCGCCCGAGTTCACCAGTAAGGTGTGGAAAGAACTCGTCACCATATTCTGATACCAGATCTCCCACTCTCCCCTTACTGACCACAGGGAAACGAAATTTGTGAGAGAAGTCATCGCACCCTCCTCAGTCAAGTGCGAACTCGCATAGAAGAAACGAAAAATGAAGACTGGCCCGCCCACGTGAAGATCATACAGTGGGGAATGAATTCTTGCCCCAGAGGCGATAGTATATCCCCCCATGAACGTGTCTTTGGAGAGGCCCCTCTCCTCCTCCCCCTACGACGTCACCTCAAGCTCCCCACCACATCCCCGACATCCGACCCCCTACACCATCTCAAGAGAAGACTGCACCACCTCCACAAACAACAGAACCTACAGCCAGACACCCTCCCCTCTAACCCTTACAAACCGGGAGATCTAGTAGCAGTGGCTCAACTTCCTACCCCCAACAAGCTAGCCCTTGGTTTCACAGGGCCATACACAGTCAGCCACATCCTCAACCCCTACCAAGTTACCATAAAATATCATGACACCCACGGGACCTTCCGCAACAGACACGTGTGACCCTACACGGCTGGCACACCTACCCCCGCCTCACCACCTGTACTCACCAACCCCGCCGCCTCACCATCCCCCACAACCCCTAGCTCTCCCTCGACTCATACACTCTATACCTCACGCCTTCTTCCTCCTCTGTGCCCTCCCCCACCTCCTCCTACCCCCCTGCAACCCCACTTCATTCCTCCCCCCCCTCTGCACCTGTCTCCCCTGCCCCCGCTGCCACCTCACCTCACCACCACCAAGCAAGTCACCCGCCACCCTGGGCCACACCACCATGCCCCGCACTACCCCGCACCTGCCAACCAGCCACTCAGCGCACACCTGACACCTGCCAACCAGCCACTCAGCGCACACCTGACACCTGCCAACCAGCCACTCAGCGCACACCTGACACCTGCCAACCAGCCACTCAGCGCACACCTGACACCTGCCAACCAGCCACTCAGCGCACACCTGACACCTGCCAACCAGCCACTCAGCGCACACCTGACACCTGCCAACCAGCCACTCAGCGCACACCTGACACCTGCCAACCAGCCACTCAGCGCACACCTGACACCTGCCAACCAGCCACNCCAGCCACACAACGCACCCGTACCATGCCCAGCCACACAACGCACCCGTACTCTGCCCAGCCACCCACGCTGCCGCACCCGTACTCTGCCCAGCCACCCACGCTGCCGCACCACATACACCACGCATGCCACCACCAACACGCACCACCTCCGCACCTCACGACCTTCCACACCACTCGCCACCAACCCCCACACTCACCACCACCATCACCAGATCAGGGCGAGTCTCCCGCCCTCTGCCCCGATACACCAACACCCCTTCACCCTCACCACCAACAACACCAACACCACCAAACACAGCCCCCATGACATACCGCATACACCAAGCCCTCTGGAAATTAACCCGTCACGTCCTGACTGATTTCCAACCTACAATACCACAAAATTCCGAGCATTTTTGGAATTTTTTTTAATTGGCTCAAACCTTCGCTTTTGGTGAGAAACATCGATAATTCATAGAGAAGTCGCGATCCTGTGCTTAAAACTGTTGATACAGGTGTCATGCAACCTTACATTTTCCTTCTTTTTCAGGGTACCTGGCTAAAGAAAACGAACTATGGAAGGGTTAACTATTCAAGCCACTTTCAATTATTTATTTATGTATTTGGTACGAATTCATGTGTAGTAACAGACTATATTGGTTTTAACACATTTATATAGGCAATAGAAGCATTGTTCAGTCACCAAACACATTCACGTATGGCACCTTCCTTTATGACATTACCACCTGTTTGTTTCTTGCTCTAGTTTCTTTACTTCTTTGTCCTCTACCTCAGGAATCACTTTCACCGTGAATTTCGTCATTGGAGAGACCGTGGGGCAACATACCTTTACTGGCCAGCTTACTGCTAACAGGTGAATTGCCCAGTGTGGGGGGGAGGGGGGAGGGGGGTTAGGTGGGGCCAGCCAATATCCCCACTTGATAGCAGGTAGAGGAAGGTCTCCACATATGCCTACCAAAAATCACCCATGAAGCTTGAAAATTGTGCAAATTATGACCCTTGCAATTGCGCGACGTACCCATATGTCGATGGGTGTAGCTGTGACAAAACATCGCGATGTACCCATATTTTGATGGGATTCCTCAGGTTAAACTACGCTCTGAACCTCCCCCCCTCTGTGATAATTTCCCTCGGTGACAGTATACCCCCCATTTGTGAATCTAATTATCATTCCCTTAGACCGAACACCACCAGGGAATCATGACAGCCCATGTGGCTCTCCTTATGCCCCCCTGTGTGCCCCCCCATAGACACGAAGGTGACACGAAGGTTCAGTGCCCAGGTGTAGACTCCTTCCCTGGAGTTTTATGTGAATAACCCCGAGGCCCTGTGATATTGGACTTGTATCAAATTGTGTGTCGCCCCAATTGGGACATTCAGTGTTCACCAGACTTGTAGTGCCTAAGGTGTATCCCTGCTATATTTGTGTGGTGCCCTAGAATGTGCCATAAGGGAATCTGTGAGTGCCACATGTAATGTTGATATCATACTGTGTATGTTGATGTATGGTAATACAGTATACGTGTAATACCGGTTAGCCTGTGTTTTTGCCCTGTTCCTTTAGTATATGTTCTGGCCCAGTCTTGAGGTAAAGAACCCAAGGCTTGTGTCTGTGTCTTAAGGAGCAAGAAGTTGTGCCCTAAAAACACAGAGCATAACAGGTTAAATGTACCCAATACAATTCGCTGAATAGGCAGAAAAAAAATCATACTCCACATATGTTTTTGTCGTACAGGCGACAAGTGTATCTTTATTAATAACCACTGCTTAGTGGAATTAAAGTATTTGAATTTGAATTTGAGTCCTGGTGTTCCAATATGGCTGGCAAAATCACATGCTCACAGCGGAGATAGCCTATCCATACTATAGAGCTCAGTGCTCTACACTCATCTAAGCAATGAAAGGGGAACATTAGTTGATTCAAAAGCTAAAAATAGGTTGTGGTTAGAAGTAAAGTATTCTAAGCATGTCAGTCGTTGTGTCATGGAAATAAGTTGAAGCAGGTACAGTAACAATTTTTAAAGCATTATCAAAATACGCACTGACACCGACATCCCCACCCAACAAGGAGATGACGGAGAGGTTACCACCACCCTACAAGGGGACCATGGACAGTTGACATTACCTTCCGCACTACACCAGCCCACATCACCTGCGGCCATATGTCTTTTTTCCTCACAACCAGACCAGCGGCAAGTTAGCCATCCGGGCAGACTACTCTCCTGCCGCGGCAGCCCTTGCCAGACTCGGATTGGGACTCGTCAGAGGACAGTCCCACGTAGGCCCTCGGCAGCTTCCACTGGAACTGCGAAAAGAGGAGGAATGACCGTCAGTCTTCCCAGCCCTACATCACCCCAGGAGAGCAGCGGCGCAGTAACTTCCACCAGATTTACTGCAGAAGGAGTGACCACCAGTTCTCTCTCTTCTGCCACCCACCTTTAGGAGTGGGAGCACGGCTGTGTCCGCCAGACTAGCTGCCATGAGAAGGTCCACCGGATCTCCCCTGCTTTTCATCCCAGGGAAGGGAGCAGAGCCTTGGTAGCATCCACTGGAGCTACCATAGAGGAGGCACACACCGGGTACTCCTCGGCTGCGACTTTCCTCCAGCAGCAGGATTTTTGTAGCGTCCACCAGACCTACAGGAGTGGGAGCATCCATCGGATCTCTCCATCCCGCTACCACCGGCATGAGTGGCGTCCCAGTAACGTCCCCCAGACTTACCGGGAGGGAGGAGCTTCCACCGGATCTCCTACCCCCACTCTCTGACCCGGGAGCCTGGGCAACGTCCACCGGACTTGCCAGGCCAGAGGAGCTTCCTCGGAACCTCCTTCCTCGACCCCCGTGTGGAGTTTCAGCGGAGTCCATTGGACCTGCCACGTTGAGGGAGCAACCACTGGTTCTCCCTCCTCCACCAGTCCAGAGGCTTCCAATGAGGGACACGTCTCTGGCTCGGCCTGCCCCTCCTGTGGCCAAGCAAGATGTCCCTCCTCCTCTCCCCACACCACCCAGAGTGGAGATTGCTCCCCTCCAGGGTCACAGTGACAGGACTGAACTGACAGGATGCCCACGACAGGTCCATTCCAGACATCCTGCCACTGTGACCCTGTATAAGGCAGCAATCTCCACCCCAGGTGGTGTGGGGGGAGGACGAGGGACGTCTCGCTTGGCCACAGGAGGAGCGGGCTGAGCCAGGGACGTGTTCCTCGACGGAAGTCTCCGGACTAGTGGAGGAGGGAGAACTGGTGGTTGCTCCCTCTACGTGGCAGGTCTGATGGTTGATGCTGGAACTCCACTCCGGGGTCAAAGAAGGAGATTCTGAGGAAGCTCCTCCTGCCTGGCAAGTCCAGCGGACGTTGCCCAGGCTCCCGGGTCAGGGAGTAGGGGTAGGAGGTCAGGTGGATGCTCCTTCCACCCGGTAAGTCCAGATGACATTACCTGGGCGCCACTCGTCCCAGTGGCAGCAGGATGGGGAGACCCGGTGGATGCTCCCATTCCTGTAGGTCCGATGGATATTACCATGGTCCTGCTGCTGGGGGAAAGTTGCAGCCGAGGAGTATTTGGTGGATGCCTCCTCTATGGCATGTCCGGTGGATGCTACCAAGGCTCTGCTCCCTTCCCTGGGATGAAAGGCAGGGGAGATTTGGTGGACGCTCCCATGGCAGCTAGTTCGACGGACGTTTCCATGCCCTTGCTCCCAAAGGTGGGTGGCAGAAGAGGGAGAACCGGTGGTCACTCCCTCTGTCGTAAATCCAGTGGAAGTTACTGCGCTGCTGCTCCCCTGAGGTAACGTAGGTCTAAGAAGACTGGCGGTCATTCCTCCTCTTTTCGCAGATCTGGTGGAAGCTTCTGAGGGCCTACGTGGGACTGTCTGCTGACGAGTCCCACCCCGAGTCTGGTGAGTGCTGGGCTGGTTGGAGGGTAATGCACTAGCAATGCGTACCTCCCGTCAAGTCTGCTTGCAGGGAAGAGGGGCACATGGTGGCAGGGGATATATGGCCATCTGGCCCGGGCCCTCTACACGCTCTGCGCGTCTCCGTGTGATCTCCCCCAGGGTGGGTGTTTCGTTATCCCATCCGCTCGCCTCTCAGGTGGGTATTTCAATGCTGTTTATAACAGCTGGATTAACCCGTACCATGCTGGGGGGAAAAAAAAACATACCCTTCTACACCGGCTGATTTTTTTTTCTAGCTAAATGGGCTTAATTCATCAATATAAGATACCTGGTATTAAGAAAAGTAATCACTAAAGCCAGGTGGTTGAATTGAGCCAGGTTGGTGCCACTCTACCTTTGAAATCTTCGAGATTACTGAGAGAGCAGAGCAGCCGTAAGCGTGTGAACCGATTTTGGATTTTTTGTTTCAGGCTAAATGGGCTTAATACATCAATACAACATCCTTGGCACTAATCAAAGTAATCACGAAAGTCAGAAAGTTGGTTGAATCGAGTCGGGTTGGTGCCACTCTACCTCTGAAATCTTCGAGGTTACTGAGAGAGAACGGAGCATCTGTGAGCTTGTGACCAAGTTTTTTTTTTTTTTTTTGTGGGTAAATGGGCTTAATACACCAACATTAGATCCCTGGCACTAATAAAAGTAATCACCAAAGCCAGAAAGTAGGTTGAATCGAGTCAGGTTGGTGCCATTCGACCTTTGAAATTTTCAAGGTTACTGAGAAAGCAGAGCAACTGTAAGCCTGTTGCATCTCTTGCTCCTAAAACAGTGTTGTAAGCACAGCGTAGAAATTTCTGAGGTTAGCAAGATAAGTTATTACCTTCCATTTTACTTCAATTGCTTGAAACGACTTCCCAGTGCTGCAGGACGGTCGAGTAGATCTACCTAGTCACTGGTGTTTTTGAAGAGGATGTAGACCTATGTTGCTAGTATGGAATGGGTTAAGAAAGCAGGTTCTGTCATGTAATCCTGTGTACAAGTAGGCTACATCATTGGTCTATATTCTCGTTGGTATATGCAGTTTCATAGAGCCTGTGCATGTGCTGTTGTTTTTGTAATATCTGCATGTACTTTTTTTTTTCTTATCATCATCATCATCATATTTTTTCTTGTTATGCTACATGTTCAAAGTCCAACTTCTTGTCCTTTGATCAGAGCGACTGATTTGGGGTTCTTTTCTAGACAGGGTCTAGTGCGTAGCCTATAACTAGAGGAACAGGGTATAAAAACTCGGGTCAACCAACCTTACACGTATATTACCTCAAGCTCAATACAATACCGAACACAGTATTAATCTAATATTTACACAGTACACTACGCAGATTAAAGGCACACTCAAGACAGAAGGACTGGTCTGGGCTACTGAAGGCTTGGGCTGCTCACAGGTGTCGTCCAGGTGTGGGAGGGGTCTCGTCAGGTGCGCCTTCCCGCAGGAGGCACGGAACCACTGCCAGGGGCCGGGTTGTCTAGAGTGGGTTGCTGGGCAGCGTGGAGAGGGGTCCTTCCCTAGTGGGGCCTCTGTGGGGAGTTCGGCCCTTGGGAATGGGGCCGAATAAAGCGAGCAGGCATGCTTGTCTGCGCCTACTCCTGGAGGTGGACTGCCAGCCAATGGGGCTGGGGAGGTAATGCCCCGGGGCCCTGGGGGCACCCTTGAGTGTCTGAGGGCTGCAGTCTCTCTTGGGCTGAGGTGTCATCACGTGCTGCCTGCTACGTCCCTTCCTCCGGGAGTACAACAGCGAGGGGGGTTGTTGGGGCGCTGGCTGCAGGGCATGGATCCCCAGACTCACTATGGGACCTCACCAGATCTCCTCCAGCTACATCTCCGCCTGGGAGCTGCCTCTGTGGGAAGAGAGAGAAGGGTGTCCTGCTTGGCCTCTGGAGGGGTGAGGCAAGCAAGGAATGTCCTCCGTAGGGGAATTCACAGGGGGAGCAGATGAGGGACGTACGGTGGCTGATCCCTCCTTAGCATGGACAGTGGCCGTCGCTGCAGTTCCACTAGCCCCTGGGACAGCAGGTGAAGGACGTATGGTGGCCGACTCTTCCCCGGCGTGGACAGTGGCCATCACCGCGGTCGTGCTCCCAGTGGAGGTTTCTCCTTGAGGGGCGTCACAGGGGATAGCGGATGAGGGATGTACGGTGGCCACTTCCTCCTTGGAACAGACGGTGGCCATCGCCACGGTTCCACTAGCCCCTGGAACGGCAGATGAAGGACGTACAGTGGCCGACCCCTCCCTGGTGAAGATGGTGGCCGTCACCCATGGTCCTGCTCCCTGTGGAGGTGGCAGACGAAGGACGGACAGTGGCCGATCCTTCCCCAGTGTGGACAGTGGATGTCGCAACGGTTTCAGCCCTTCTTTGGGGTCACAGCTGAGAGGCGTACATTGGCCGTTCTCTCCCCAACGTGGACGGTGGCCATCATCGCTGTGCTGTTCCCAGCAGAGGCTACAGGTGAAGGGCATATGGTGGCCAACCCTTCCCTGGCACGGACGGTGGCCGTTGCTGTGGTCCTGCAGGGGGTAGTAGCTGAGAAGCGTATGGTGGCCGATGTCGTGGTGCTACTTGGGACTGTGTAATCACAAGCTCTGCCCCGATCCTGGCGAGTGCTGGCCTGGCTGGAGAATAGTCTGCTGGGGTTACGTTCCTTGGGTTGGCTCATTTGAGTGTAAGAGGGGTGCAAGGTAGTGGGGGACATAGGCCCGTCTAACTCTCAGCCTCCGTGCACCCTATGCACCTCTCTGTGGTCTCCTCCTGGGGTGGGTGTTTCAACACCCTGTCCGTGGCTCCTCCATGGGGTGGGTGTTGCTCCACCCCTTCTGGGGTCTCCCATCGGGGTGGGTATTTCATTTCTTTATTTCGGTCCGCTTCTTTGTGGTAATAAGATACATGCTGATATAGTTGATTTCTTCTCATCTAACAAAGATCTCTAACCCTTTTCAGCTCAGCTGATGGTCAACTGCAAGTCAGATTGGAGAGATGATTTGACTAGTAACCAATGAGACTCATTCAAAGCTCATTCTGTACCATACTACCACGATTTATAATATTCAGGGTGTGCCAGATGGAGGCAAACAGACTATAATGCTTTTTATCAGTAACATATGTCTTTAGTAAGGAGCAATATGTAAAATATATTGCTGAAGAAGAGGCATTACGAAGTTTCCAAAGCCAGGGGAAATACGGGTTCTTGCAAGCATGGCGGGGCGTTGGAAATGTTTCATATTGGCGCTGCTAAAGGTGACGTCGTGGCACCTCTTTTTTAGCAATTTACTTTGCTTATTATACAGAGTGGCCCATATATAATGATGTTCTTCCACTCTGCTGAGCTACTTCTCGTTTGTTGTGGGGACGGCTCAGTCAGTATTATCAGTGTCTATCCTGCATCATTTACTTGTTTCATACTCCCATTTCCACACCTTGCATGGAGTAAACTGTAGCACCAGTCGACCAGGGCAGTACTCCCAAGGTGGATGGAAAGCTGATGACAGGGAGAGCTGGAGCTCGCATTTCATCAGCCCTCAGGACTAGTTCCTGACCATCCCCCTTTGCTGAACTTTTTCAGTGTCTCAGTAATACAGAGAGTAGGCCAGCATGCTCTCCAATACAAGTTTCTCTAACTGTCAACACCAAACTACATGCATGACATGCATGCTACACACTACACTTCCTTTTCAAAATTCAACATAAATGTTATCTCATAACAGTGCCTCGAAGTCCTCAGGGGGGAGGGACCATAAATGCCTCCACCATCCGCCCCTCTCCCGGAGATGACTCATGCCTGGAACCACTGTCTGACTCACTTCTTCATTTCTGCAACATTCGCGGCCTTTCCTCCAACTTTCGCTCTGTTGAGCACCACCTCTCCTCCTCTAAACCTCACTGAAACTTAGCTGTCTGAGGCAACTGACAGCAAACCCTTTTCTGTATCCTCCTACTTTCTCTATACTCATTTCAAAGCCAAAGGTGGCTGTTGCGTATATGTACGCAATGATCTATCTTGCTCTCATGTTCCTGAACTTGATTCTTCTGAATTCTCTACTCTCTGGCTTCGGCTCTCCTGTCATTCTCTGACTAAATATATCTGCGCTGTTTACTTGTCTCCTAATTCTACTGACTATCAAAAATTCTTTGACTGTCTTACTTCTATGATGGAACACATTCTATCCATTCACCACCACCTTTGGCTTTCCTCTCCTTTCACTGATCCACCTGGTGAACAAGCCTACATCTTTTCTATCCTTAAAGACCTAGAACAGCTTGTACAGCACCTTACCCGTATCCCTGACCACCTTGGAGAGAGTTCCAACTTTCTTGACCTCCTTCTAACAACTAATCCTTCTGCTTACACTGTTTATCTTTTCTCTTCATTGGGCTCCTCCGATCATAACCTTATTACCTTAACCTGTCATATCGCTCTGGTACGGCTTGTGGACCCTCCAAAGAAACGTTATCTGTGGCACTTTGGACGTGTGGATTGGGAGGCCCTCAGGCAGTACTTCTTTGACTTTCCATGGAATGATCATTGCTTCCATGGCCAGGAGCCATCTGAGTGTACCTTGTACATTATGGAGGTTATTCTCTCGGGCATGGAAGCATACATTCCTTTCTCATATCCTCTGACTAATCTTGGTTTAATCACGTTTGTTCTAATGCTGTCCGTAACAAGGAGAGGGCCTATAAAAGGTACCGGAGCCAACTCACCCCTGAATCACATCTTTTTTATATTTCTGCCCGGAATCGTGCTAAGTCTGTTCTTCGCTCTGCTAAATATAATTTCATCCGTGCTAAATGGTCTCAACTCTCCAACTCAAATTCTTCTCGCTCCTTCAGGGACATTGCCAAAAACTTTCCTAATAACTTTACCTCATCATCCTTCCCTTCTCTTTTCTACTCTGATGGCTCTGTAGCTATTTCTTCTACTGATAAAGCAGAGCTCCTCGCTCAGACTTTCTCCTCCAATTCCACCTTAGACGATTCCGGTGCTGTTCCTCCATCAGTGGCGGATTCCGGGGGGGGGAGCTATGAATGGCGACCCTAACAGCTGATAACCTGATAACTAATCCATAATATATTTAATTTTTTATCAACTGGTAAAGAATGGTTTGAATGATCTATATTTCAGTTCTGATCAATAGGTTGAGAATGGTTTGAATCTAATAATACTTTAATTTTGATCAATTGGTAGAGAATTGTTTGCATCTATAACTCATTCCAATTTCAATCAATTTGTAGAGATCTGTAAATGGTTTCCATCTAATACGAGTTACTGGTTACAAGTTTAAAATATTAACCACCATAAAAGTACCACAACTTGCCCCAAAATGCTTTCAAAATGCTCACCCCAGACCCCCCTTATTGCCTCGCGCCTTCTGCGCTCAGCGCCCCTTACATTGACAAACAGCCTCCCCATGTCCGAAATCCTGGATCCACCACTGTCCTCCATCACTTCCCCCCTCTGACTTCCTCATGACTGACATTAAAATTTCTTCAGCTGATTTATTTTCTGCCATCACTGGCCCCAATACTAACAAGGCATATGGGCCTGATGGAATCTCTCCTGTTGTCCTCAAAAACTGTGCTTCTGTGCTTACACCCTGCCTAGGTAAACTCTTTCACCTTTGTCTATCAACTTGTACCTTTCCTTCTTCCTGGAAGTTTGCTCTCATTCAGCCAGTCCCAAGTGACCATTCCCAACCCTCTAACTATCGTCCAATTGCTTTAACATCCTGTGTCTCAAAAGTTTTCGAGTCAATTCTTAATAGAAAAATCTTAAAGCATCTTTCTTGTCACAGCCTTCTTTCTGATCATCAGCATGGGTTCCGTCAGGACGCTCCACTGGCGATCTTCTCACCTACCTTTCAGACTCCTGGTCATCCTCCTTTCAGGACTTTGGTGAAAGCTTTGCTATTGCACTTGGCATCTCAAAAGCTTTCGATTGAGTCTGGAATAAATCTTTAATTTCTAAACTGCCCTCCTACGGTTTCTATCCTTCTGTCTGTGCCTTCATCTCTAGCTTCCTTTCTGGTCATTCTATAGCCGCTGTTGTAGACGGCCATCGTTCTTCTCCTAGACCTATCAACAGTGGTTCCTCAGGGCTCTGTCCTATCACCAACTCTCTTCCTTTTATTCATCAATGACCTTCTAAGCTGTACATCTAACCCTATCCACTCATATGCTGATGATTCCACCCTTCACCTTTCCATTCGGTTTCTCCAACGTCCATCTCAGCAGTTACTTAAACAAACAAGGAATGAGGGTATGGCAGACCTAATGTCTGATTTGGCTCGTATCTCTGATTGGGGTAAAAATAATCTTGTTGTTTTTGATGCATCAAAGTTAATGCATCAAGGACTCAGTTCTTACACCTATCAACCTGACAAAATCTTCCACAGGATTACCCACTAATGTTTAATAATGTCCAGCTCAGTCCTGCATCATCCTTAAACATGCTCGGGTTTTCATTCTCTTGGGATTTATCTTGGAAAGAACATACTACCTCTCTTGTGAAATCTGCTTCCAAGAGATTAGGTGTGCTGGCCCGACTCCGAACTTTCTTTACCCCTGCACAGTTGTTGACCTTGTGCACGGGTCTTATTCGCCCCTGTGTGGAGTACAACTCACATGTGTGGGGAGGCTCCCCACATGCAGCTCTTCTCAATAGGGTGGAGTCAAAGGCTTTTCGTCTCATTAACTCTCCTCCTCTTACTGATTCCCTTCAATCTCTGTCTCTTCGCCGCACTGTTGCATCTTTATCTCCCTTCTATCGCTACTTCAACAGTCACTGTTCCTATGAACTGTCTGCTTGCATCCCTCCACCTCTACGACAGGCACGTAGTACCCGTCTAGCAACAAACTCTCATCCCTTTTCTGTCCAACTCTCTAATGCAAAAGTTAACCGTTACTCCCAGTCCTTCATTTATGCAACTGGTCAACTCTGGAACTGTCTTCCTCTGGCTGTATTCCCTACTTCCTATGATCTCCAGTCTTTCAAACGCAGTGTGTCCAGGCATCTCGAAATGAATGGATCTTGAATTTGGTTCTCTTTCATATTGTTTTTGTTTTTTCTTGGATGGAGCGGTATGCGGGCCCATGGCCTTTGGTTCCTTCTCCCTTGCATTAAAAAAAAACCTGCGCCCACATCATCAGACTGAGCCGTCCTCACAATACATAAGATACCGCCAAGTGAGGTTCTAGTAGAGGGTTATTTACAGGCCACCATGTACACTTCAGTAGTCCATTGTATGTCATCTGTATCTCTTTAATGTCGACACGATGTGCAGCAGCGACTCAAAAGAGGCTATGAAGCTGTTTTGGTAAATAGGTCGAGGTGGAGGGGAGTTGTTGCGAAGTCTACCAAACAAACGAGAATACGCCCCAGAGGTGGGATTCTCGAATATGTTTACGACTGATTCCCTGTCGTAACTTAGATTTGTTATTTTCTGGAAGAACTGGAGAAATGGGAAAATTTCTGTATTCTCTTTATTTTTCTATCCCTCAAAACAAAACAGCCCAAGGTATAATTTGTCTGTCAATTAGTACTTGTATTCGCAGGGAGAACAAGAGACACGGAAAGGCCTTTAACATTCTCCTTGTTCTTCCCGCGAAAACAAATCATAGTTACGACGTGGAGTTGATCCTAAGTTTGTCAATGAAGTAGGCCTCTGTGTTTCTTATCCTTACCAGATTTTAATCTAAGCAGTATCTCTACAAGCCTGCACTTTCCTTTGCTTTCTAAATTTCTCTTGTCTTTATCATGCTCACATATCTTTTCACTCTTTTTTCACATGCTTACTGCCTCTTGTCACCTATAGTTGCCTTATCTGCTTTCTCCTATAGCTGCTTCCTTATTATCTCGTTTTCCTTTATATCGTCTCTCTCTCTCTCTCTCTCTCTCAAGTTCTTAACTTTCATCTGTGCCCCTATTTTTCTACATCACATCTCCATAATTCTCTGAATCACCAAACGTACTTGATTCCAACATGCCTACCTCTTTCATGGCTTCATCTTAATCTACATATTGTATCTTCACCGCTGGCATCTTCGCTGCCTTTCTCTACACACCACTCTCATACATTTTACAATCTGCAGGTGGGATTCTGAAATATATGATTGACTCTCTTAAATTAGATATGTTTTTGCAGGAAGAAATAAAGACACGGGAAAATTCTGCACTGTTCTCTTCTTGTTCTCTTCAGAAAATTTCCTCTCGTAACTCAAGATTTGCTGATTGTTTGAAAGAAGAGATAAGGGAATGCTTCGCACTCTCCTTTCGTTGTTCTTCCTCCAAAACAAATTACGGTGCCGACAGGGAATCGACCGTAAATATGTTTGAGAGTCCCACCTACTGAACTCTATATTATGGAGTGGCTTTCTCATGGACAGCGCCGCGTAGTTTGTGTGCCCACCGCCAGGGGCCCAGGGCGGCACTGATGTGGCCCGGGGGGGTGGCGGAGATTGACTCAAAACATTGCTGTTTAGCAAGGCGACTTATTGCATTTAATTGCTTTCTGTTTTTCACCACACACACAAACTTGGAGAAATATTGATATGCGAGGTACATATAAAGCGTTCCTTGTCAGTGATACAGATCCCTGAAAAACCCTCCAGGCACCACACTATATTCAGAAAATATAAAGTTCTTGATTTGTTCGCTCCACAGATAATCATTAATATTCCTTATAAGAAATGCTAACAACGCATTGTTTTGACATCATATTATACCGTAGTGACTATAGATAAATATGAATCAGTCATGTTGGCCAATAATTACCACAAATGGTAGTATTATTTAATAATTTAGGTTTTCATTTGCGATGGAGAAGGATTAACTCGAAACACTGCAGTTTTTTGCCAATTGTCTTTTCAAGCTACTCCCCCAGCACAGTCTTCCAGTACACCTAAGTGTTCGTACTGAGTAGATTATTTTTTCTTAAGTCATCTATAACATTCTGTAATTGTGCATTTTTCCTTAAAAGCCTTCTTTTTGAATGAATTAAAGTTTTAATTTTATTCTTGGATGCTACAAGTTTTTCTTCATTTTCAGCTAACTTTCTCAATTTAGCCTTTTCAGGACTCACAGAGGACACCATAGGAGAGCTTAAGGCTTCATCTATTCTATAGGCCTATCCATAGAAAAGGAACAATAGTGCCTTCTGAAGTACCGGCTGGTATCAACACTAACAGTTCTACTGCTGTTAACAGAATACAGTTTAACAGACTGTGCTGCTGGTACCTCCTGTTTGATTGGGCTTTTCCTGGGCAATTTAGTTTTCTTCTGTAAATATGATGGAAAACCAGCAAACACACTTGGTATCACACCTTTCCTGAACATAGTTCGGTGTGGTCCTGTCAAAATCCTTTCTTAAAATGCTGAGAACAAAGAACTGCTGATTTGGAAAGATTAATAAAGTCCTTCTTTTGTGTTGCCTCTATTCACTTCCTGCGAAGAATTTCATCTCTTGGGAACCCACAAGATAAAATACTAGCAAAAAAGTTTTTCGTCAATAGAGTACCAAATATGGGGTCAGTTCAGATTTCTTTGCTCCAAGTCAAATCCAATTCCAGAAGAAAATTAAGTTTTCAAATTCTAATTCATTTACAAGAGAAAATTTATTGATTCTAATTCAGTTAAATTCACCATAGTTTAAACTTGAAGTTACCTATTCCACCTCAGTGAAATTCACTCAAGGTTGTAATCCTCCTTACCCCCGGCATACCACTGATAAAGGATAGACAGGAAAGAAACCCTTATTAGTTTTTTGTCTATATTAAACCAGTGACTGATGTAACTCTTATGGTATGAAAAAGTTGGTCATTATTAGATTTTACATAAACTGTAAATCAAGTGGATGAGCTGAAGTAAATAGCGTAGGCTAAGATTAGATCAGATTAGGTGAATTGGGTTAGGTAAGGTTAGGTTAGGATGAGCTGGGTTAAGTTGGCTTGGGGTAAGTAAAGTTAGATGGGTTAATTTAGTGCCTGGTTAAGATAAGCTCGGCCAGGCTGGGCTAGGTGGATTAGGTTAAGTTACGTTAAGCTGGGTTAGGTGATTAGGTTAGGCGAGGCTGCTTAGGTTATAAAGGCTAATTTGGGATAGGCTATGTGGGTTTGGTTAGGTGTTTGAGGCAGTAGTATATCCTAGGCTTAACCTACTTGCTGGCCGACCAGCCACAACGTGGAAGCACTTTGCCGGTATTTACTTTCCCCCCCCCCCAAAAAAAAAAAAAAAATTGGAATATTTAGTATCAGCACCGGTGTCTAAACTGAATGTAGATTATTGGAGGTTGCTAAAGTCTTAAAAAATATCAGTATCAAATCACTAGACCATATAATTTATGATCAAAGATAATGTGTGGAAAAGAACCCAACGTGACAGTTTTAGGCCCATTTCTAAGAAACCATTTCCTTAGAATCCTTATTTATTAAACCTAGTAGTTTTACATAAGGAATGTTACAGACTCCCGTCGATCCCTCTGCGTACACCCAAAAGCAGAACAAGCAGGCATGTTGAGTGGTTACACAAAAGATAATGAAAAGTTCCACTGTCAGCTGACGTTTGTTTTGAAGCAAAGGGAGGCGGGGGGGTGCAGCGCGCTGGCTTCAAGTCACGTGACCTCATTTATTTTATTTTTTTTTCCCTTGGGGCTTAATGGCCATCGTCCTCTTGGGGGACATTAGGCCAGCCAAATATATATGGACTGGTAATTAGGGCAGCCTCACGTCACTATTGGCCGAGCATTTACCGCAGTCGTGGCGGGAGCATATGGTAAAAAGCTCGTAGATCGGCTAGACGTGCCTCCTCCCCACGAATGATCAGGATGGGTCTGATCTCCTCACCCATGTCGGCAGCCCGGAGCAGGTTGTAGAGGGTGGTGTAGGTCGTGGCTCCGAGCTGGTACGACCGGGTGTGGGCATCGAGGGTCAGGAAGGGGCGGTAGGAGGCTACATCTAGCCGATTCTTAAGGTCGATGATTGGAGGGCGAGATGGAGGGCCCTCTGCTGCTGGAGGAGGGAAGGACTCACAAATCTCCTCCTCGGCCGAGGAGCCGGTCGACGCTTCCTCGGCCATGGAGGCAGTATCTGAAGACTCCTGCCCCTCCTCCGTCATCGATGGTTGCTCGTGAACCTCTGCCGCGGTCTGAATCGTGGTCTTGGACATTGCCGGGTCGTCAACAGGAGTGGCAGTTTCCCTGTTGAGGGGAGCCTCAAGTCGCAGCCTCTTCCTCGGGGTCTGTCGAGGGGCAGCAGATCGTCGCTGCCAGGCCCTACGCTCCCGTCGGCGGGGAATCGAGTGTATATCGCGGGCGAAGCACTCGGGGATGACAAGGGAAGGCAGCCCGTTCTCCTCAAAAATCCTAGGGAGGAGAACGCGCAAAGCCCCCTTATCACCCCCACAAAAAGCCCTCGCCGTCGCGACACACATCTCCACGAGTAGATTTAGTTGTTTGGGATTCCCAGGATCCCTAGCCCGATGTCCCTGGGCCGTGAGACGTCGCCGTGCATAAGCAGAGCCCTGCACAGCCACACCTCCCGGTCCAGTAACATCCCGGGCCTCAGGACCCTTTGGGGTCCCAAACAAACTAAATTCCACCTGCTCTCCATCACCTAGGGAGCGTTGGAGGTGGCGGGGATTCGGCTTAACGATCGCCGAGCGGTGCACAAAAACATCAACACCAGTATCCTGGCGTTTGATGAACCCGTACCCCGCACTCACGTTAAACCAAATCACCCTCCCCTTGATCTTCTGGGCTGCAGGAACCTGTGGCTGACTTGTAGCCCCCCTCAACGGGTCGCAGGCATTGTCAGCACTGACGTCTGGCATGGTCGGCTGCTGGCTCCTCTCCCTCTCCTCTCTCCGTGACCTCATGCCGACTCCTCCCTTATTATACCTCCATGATGATTGTTCACTACACCCGATGCACACGCCTTTTGAAATCAACCGATGCATTCAGAAATATACTGCCATAGTCCACTACACAGCTAAAATATAGTGCCATGGCCCACTGTTCAGCTTATGTAAGCAACAGCAAAACAGGAACAGTATGCTAAGAACAGTGTTCCAATTGCATTACCATGGTGGAGGCGACGAGTGCGGGTGTGTCAATGTGGCAGCCAAAGTCACACGCTCACTGCAGAGATAGCCCCTCCATAATGTAGAGCTCAGTGGTCCCACCCCAATTTGTAACCTTCGTACTACTCAAATGTCGCACTTTCAGTCCCAGCCACCATGCATCGTGGGTTGTGTTCTCGCTGCTGTGTAAGGAGGATTCTTTGTGCATCTTCCTTACTTTTTAATTCTGCATATGGCGCGTCATTTCCCTCTTGTGTGATTATTATCATGATACATGTTAACATTAAAAAAGCATAAATACACAAGAACACTAAGGTATAATGTGCAAAATAAGTCACTAAGGAAGAGGGGGCTACGAAGCTTCCTAGGCCACCTGCAATTCCAGAAGCCTACCCTTTGGCTCCCTGCACCCCTGTCACACTCTGCCTGGTCCCGGGCACCATTGAGTTGTGCGCAGCTGAGGGCAGCGTCCCCCTGGCCACAGCTGCCTCCACTACCCACCGCTTCACCACCTCGCTAGTTGACACCTGACCAACAGCAACAGGGAGAAGGATTAGACCTGTATTCCAAGGGTCATACTCTGTTTGGCTATGGAGACTCCCTAAATCCTCCTCCATACTAGTTTGTCTCTGCATATGGCATGTTAATATTCTCTTGAGTTTTATTTCTGCATTATAATACTGAAGCATTATATACAGAACAAGAAGGAGCAATCACAGTGAAACACCCATGCCCACCAACTGGTTAAAGGGGCTATTACAGGCATACTCCGGTTTAACAGTATAATTGGTTACCTCATCGTTAGGCGGGGTATCGTATATCAGGGTATTTTTAACATGTAATGGGGAGCATTTACCAGCCTTGGGTTACCCCCCTAACCAAGTCCAAACATCACCCAAATAAACCCAAAAACAAGTTTAAAGCCAATCTAATTGGCCTGACAGCTGTAAAAGAAGCTAACCTAAGCCTTAACACCTGTAAAAGAAGCTAACCTATGCCTAACACCTGTAAAAGAAGCTAACCTAAGCCTAACACCTGTAAAAGAAGCTAACCTAAGCCTAACACCTGTAAAATAAAAGACTCACTAAAACCAATAGAATCTGAAAATCATCAAATATAAGTCTGGAAAAAATCAAGCTTATTAAACTGTACCCCAAAATGACAATGTTCATCCCACGTATGGCAAAAACACATTAATCCTAGTCTAAAAACAGTTTATAAATCAACCTAAATACACATTTTAGTCTAAAATATCATCAAAATTGGTTAAAAAAATCAAAACCCATTGTTAAACCAGGGTTTGGACATCGTTAGGCAGGGTATGGTGGTATTTCAACCCCCATTGTTAAGCCAGGGTATCACATCTAGGGGTATCGTATATCGAGGTATTACTGTAATTTAACTTTGCCCTGTGATCTTTAAGTTCGACCAATTGCTCTCAAATTGAATAACTTCATTCTTGCCTGATCCTTAACACTTCCATCAAATTTGGTACAAATCAAAACAAAACTGACTGAGTTGACATTGTCCAGTTACTTTGATTTTTTACCCTTCCCTGTTACCTTGAGCTTTGTTCTTTAATTGAATTAATTTTTCCTTACCTAAACCCTTCGGCCAAGCTGGGTGAAGGTCGGGTAGAAACTGCTTAAGTTGATCATGTCATGTGACCTTGATCTTTAATGAGTTAGAAAAAAAAAAGTCAGCCCCTTGGCTGATACTTAACATTTCCACCCAGTCTGGTCCAGATAAGATCAAAACTATTTTAATTATTTTCTTCACACAGACCTAAGATCTGAACTTTGACCTTGTTCCATGACCTTGACTTATGATTGGGTGTACAAAGCTGAACCCCTTCAGTTTTGTAATGCTCTCATCCTTTCTACCAAGTTTGGTCTAAATAAAGTAAAAACATAGTTGAACTTGGGAGGTCAACTTTGTAGGCCTGTGATCTATCGTTCTAAGAAAAATAAATAAATAAATAATAAAAATAAAAACAAATTAAAAAAGTCATCTTTGGCAGTCCCTCAACCCCTCCACCTAACTGGGTAAAATTGGTTAAAAACTATTGAGTTATTTGGTCTCTCTCTCTCTCTCTCTCTCTCTCTCTCTCTCTCTCTCTTTCCCCTTCCCCCTCCCTCCCCCCTCCCCCCCCCCCCCCCCCCCACCCCAACCCCCACCCCCAATCAAAAAANTCTCTCTCTCTCTCTCTCTCTCTCTCTCACACACACACACACACACACACACACATACGCACCTACTGAATAAAACATAACACCCGCTCTCACTTCAGAGGTGCTGGTGCAATGAATCGCAAAGGAAGTGGTCCTAGAAAGTCTACACAACATAATATAAGAATACATACTCAAGTGGCACAGAAGGATTTTTAGTTCATGTTTCTTACCGATGAGTTTTGTATATTACACCTTAAAGTTTTGCATCAGTAAATTATAAGAGGATACTGAGATGTAATGTGCATAATAGATCATTTAGGAAGTGTTGCAAAATATCTCCCCTGCTAGTCACACAATAGGACTATCGACTTGTACAGCTGGTTATTAAAATGTTCAGACCGAGGACATGACTTTTATTTTTTCCCCCTCCTGACGATTTCATTCAGCTTAGGAATAATCCCGAGTAGTTAAGGGGTTAATGAAGAAACTACATCAGTCTTACAGTGGCTAACGCCAGATAATTTTATTCGCAACTGGAAAGCCTCTCGAAGTCTGTGCATTAAGAAGCTATCTCTATTACTCTGACAAAAGCCGTCGATTTTACTCAACTGGGATATCTCGAACTTCTGGGAAGATTTATCTAATTGGCTCTGGTTAACATATGGCAAAATTACTCGCTTCGGTGAAACATCTCGAGATCGGAGAGCTTCGGCTATTCGTATTCATTTCAGTGAGAAAAATCTCCCTCTAGCTGAATAAAATCGTCTAGATATGGCACGAATGAAGTAGCTGAGACAGACAATAAACTTTTGCTTAGTCGTCCGAAGCTCAAGACAGCTCTTTCATCGTCTGGAGGTAGCAAGAGTAAACTAAAATATTACATTGTCATACAGAAACGATTAATGGGATAGTTTTTAACACCTGTACGAGAGGCCATTCGCAAACAGAAGACAATTACACTGTAGGAAGCAAGAATCAGCTAAAACGCAGCAACATGTGCTGAAGGTCTATCTATCTATTGCCAGACACCATAATCCCGTTAGGGATGGCCATTGAAGGTGGCCTTTCAAATTCCCTCCCACCCTCAGACTCACCTTCATATTTCCATTGATTATGCTACTGATACCCAAAGCAGTACTACTTACAGAAAATCACATCATAATTCTCCAGTCTTTCCACACCATATTGAGATATTTTTCAAAACACACACACACACACACACACACACACGGGAGAGACGACACATGCCGCTCCACTCTACCAGGCCAAATCAGCTCCAAATGGCCCATACCAAAAAAGTATCTTTATATGAGTCAAGCTCTGTACTAGGTCCAACTAAATATTGTTCTAATATAAAAGAGAAAGTTTAAGTAAAAGTGTTGTTCCAAAA
>JAGKTI010000899.1:43695-56165 GCA_018397915.1 Birgus latro
CTTAGGTCAAGGTAAACTACCTGATATTTGGAAGAATGCAAACATTGTTCCCCTATTCAAGAAAAGGAATAGACAGAATCCACTCAACTACTGACCAGTATCAGTGGCCAGTGTTGAAAGATACTAGAAAAGCTGATAAGAAAAGTTTGGGTAAAACATCTAGAAGAACACAGTATGATAACAGAAAAGCAGTTTGGTTTTAGAAAGGAAAAATCATGTTTTACTAGTCTATTAAGCTATTATGATAGAGTTACAGAAACATTACAGAAAAGAGAAGGATGAGTGGACAGTATCTGTTTAGATTTCAAGAAAGCATTTGACAGAGTACCTCACCAAAGACTTTTATGGAAACTATACCATCAAGGTGGTATCCAAGGATGCAGGATTTTCTCAGAAAATGGGGAAATGAGAACAGTATTAAGGGGAAATTACTCATCATGGAGGGAAGTGACTAGCGGAGTTCCACAGGGTTCAGTGATGGCACCAATTATGTTTTTAGTGTACATAAATGACACAGATAGTAACACTGGAAATGGAAGCTATCTAAATATGTTTTCAGATGATGCAAAAATACAAAGGAAAATTACTAAAACAGGTTCCTGCAAGGAGCTGCAAGAGGAATTAAATAAGCTTCATGAATGGATCAATAAATGGCAAATGGAATTTAACGTGGACAAGTGTCATGTACTTAAGTTTGGTAAAAGTGAGAAAAGACCAGACTGGAATTATAAGTTAGGAAGATCAACCCTGCACATATCAGAAAGGGAGAAGGACCTAGGAGTGATTATTAGTAAATGACTATCTCCAGATGACCACATCAGTGAGAAGGTACGTAACATGTATACACTGCTTGCTAATATGAGAACAGCATTCACATATATAAATTAGGACATGCTGAGAAAGATTATAACATCATTCATCAGACCAACCCTGGAGTATGTATCAGTAGTCTGGAATCTTCATCTCAAAAAACACATAGATAAGATTGAAAAAGTACAAAGGGCAGCCACAAGATGGGTATCAAGCTTAGAGATCTAAGCTACGAAGAAAGATTCGAAAAACTGAATCTGTCAACACTAAAGGAGAGAAGGAAAAGAGGAGAAATGATTATGCAATTTATGCTATATAAATGCATATCAGGGAAAGAGAAAATAGACGTAAATGAATATAAAACCCATGGAGAAGCATCAGCAAGAGGACACTGCAAAAAACTACATAAAAAGAGACGCGATAAGACATAAGGAAATTCAGTTTTCGAAATAGGGCAATTGATCAGTGGAATGCACTACCGAATGAAATAGTGTGTGCCAAACTATTCACAAATTTAAAGATATGTATGATAAAATGGTTTAATACACGGGACAGTACAAGCTTGACTCATTCTTATTAGGTAAGAACAATTAGGTAAGAACACACACATACACACACACACACACTACAACCGTCCAGTCAACGCACCCTAATAGCTTCGATGCCTTTGAGTGCAATGGATGGTGTGAGCCGCATGAGAGCCAGGCCCACCCCTCCCCAAACCAGCCCTTCCTCCGCCGCCCAACGCCCTCTGCTCATCGCCCATGACTGCCCCTTCTCCCATCCCTCACTGAGCCGGGCTGTGGCATGCGATGAAACCTCCTGCAGCATTGGATTAACAGTTTGCAAGATGATCTCAACAGGCGCTGACAGCCTCTTTGCAAGGACAATGAGTGAGTCACCTCTTGGCCGGGGTAGGAACGACAGGCGGTCCCTAACATCCTTAATTGTTGATCTGATTCTCACAACTGATTGCTCCACGGTTGGCTGTAGTCGCTGAAAGGTGATCCTGATGGCATCAGTGTTGGACTCTATGAACATGGCCATTCCGGCTGTTGCTGGATTGGCCTTGGCTCTTTGAATGAGGGTCTGCATTGAGAGGTCGGAGGGCTGGAAGGTGAATGCAGTGATGGGCCAGCGAGCCAGGATGACCAGCACACTACGCTTCTCCCCTGGCCTGGTCTCCCTCACCACCTCCTGGTACCACCCTGCAGCTTTATTCCGAGCATAGGTTACCTGTGGGACAATCTTATTTTCTAGTATGCTGTATATAATTACTTTTTATATCGACATAGATTGCATGCATAATATATAATAATATATTAAGGTACTGTACCAGATGCAGGAGTAAATTTATTAGGAAGAAGTGCATGTAAACCTCATAAAGTTACAATAAAACGGCTCTAATTCCTACACACACACTCAACTATATTATCACACCCACGACAGTTTTCATGTCTTCTACACAGCACCCTCCCTTACCACGCACACCACCCTCCCTTACTACACATTATCCTCTCTCACTACACAACAAGCCACTACACCTTATCACCACACAGTCTCACCACAACACCTTACCACCACACAGCTTCACCATATCCCACACCAAGCCCTCTTCCTCCCATCATCCCCAGACCCTTCTGTTCCCCAAACCTCGCCCCCACAACTTCCTGGAGAGTGGTCAGAGCCCTTGGCTCTGACCACCTCCCGATCATCATCATTACCCAAACCAGAATTACCTCAGCTGGCCACAGACACACTTACACTAATTATAAGAGAGCCAACTGGGAGGCCTTCACAACTGAAACAGAACAACACTTTGAAACATTAAACAGTACATCCATCACAAACATCAACATCGCTGTGCACACTTTCAATACAATTATACAAAACGCAGACAAAAGGCACATCCCCAGAGGCAACAGAGACACAACCCCAATTTCACACCAGAAATTCAAGGCCTCATCAGACAACGGGACACACTACGACACTCCTGAACACCACATACGCATGACACCATACAAGTAATACAGGAACTCAACACTCAGATAAACAATAAAATATCAGAACAGCAAACACTAAATTGGAAGAATTATCTCCAAACACTTGATCACAAAACAAACACCAGCAAACTCTACAAAACACTAAACAGCATCACACTCTCCAACAGCAACACTACACAATCACACACTGCCATCACAACAACAGACACCATTCCTTCAAACAAACAACAAGTAAACACTCTCATCAATCACTTTTCACATGTCAGCCATCTAAACCCTCATCGTGACGACAGACGTATCTTCCGACGTAAGAGACAGTTCCCCACAGACACAGACTTCACACCCATCACTTACAACCAGACTAAGCACATCATCATCAACCTCAAGCACTCATCTGCCTGTGGACCAGACAACATAAGCAACATTCACCTTAAACACATTGGACCACAAGGCATACAAGCACTCACCAACATATCAAACTACAGCTACTCACACACCATAATACCCAACATCTGGAAGCATAGCATTATCATCACTATCCCCAAACCCAACAAAGACCCCACATTACCTTCCTCACACAGCCCCATCACACTCCTCTCCACCCCCTCCAAAGACACTGAAAGACTGGTACTACAACTAGTTACACCTCACACCCATCTAGCACATGTTTTAGGGCACTACACTCCACAAACACTCTTCTTACAGACCTCACACAGAGAGCTTTTGATGGCATGAATTCAGCTAGGCCACCACATAGAACACTCCTTGTCACACTAGACATTAGTAAAGCTTTTGATTCCATCCCCCACCACAACCTCACAAACAAAATATTCAACACAAACATGCACAATAACACAAAATGATGACTAGCAAACTACTTAGAAGGGAGATATGCACATGTAACTTTTGCTGGTCAGTCTTCAAACGTCAGAAACTTCACAAATGGTGTCCCCCAAGGATCTGTCTTGTCTCCTACACTCTTCAACCTATACATGCATGACATAACCACACCCCACACACAACAAATACACATAGCTTCCTATGCAGACGACATAACACTTACATGCACACACCGAAACACAAACATAGCCACACAAATCCTCCAACCTTATCTCAACACTACATGAATGGTTCACCACAAACAGACCCAAAATAGCCCCAGCCAAATCTACAGTGACCTTTCTCACAAACTGGACAGCAGAACACAGTCACATTCCACACCTCACCATAGACAACACTCCCCTACCACACACACACACACACACACACACACACACACAAAATCCTTGGTGTAACATACATTACATCAATGTCATTTAAACAACACATCACAAACATCAAAAATAAATTAACACCTAGACTCAATGCCTTGAAGTCACTTGCCCATACAACATTTGGACACAACAAAGAAACCACCACCACAGTATACAAACAATATATACATTCAGTGATGAATTATGCAAGCCCTGCTTGGGCTCCTAACCTCACTAAAACACACTACAACAGTCTTCAGACCATACAAAACAAGGCCTTAAAAATAATCACAGGCTGCACAGCTACTACAACTACAGACCACCTACACCAAGAAACCAAAGTACTCAAAGTCAAAAATCATCTAGACATGAGAGGCACTCAAATTCCCGCTGCGGCCTCCACAAACCCACAACTTCCACTACACTACATAGCAGCACATCCACACACACCAAGGAACATCAAAACAACACCCAGCACACGATATCATACACAAATACTATCATCTCTTCCTCTCTGCCCACCTCAGACCAGCTTCCAGAAGTATATTCATACTCAAATCACTCGCCGTTCCATTCAGTCACTCAAAGACAACACACAGCTGCATGCACGGCCTCCTGATATCCATCCTTCTGAACGCTATCTCCCCCGTGAGGACAGGGTCCACCTGGGCAGGCTGAGATGTGGGCATCATCCAGCCCTCTTGAGTTATCAGAAGAGGCTGGATGACTCCATCGCTGACGCCTGTCCAGGATGTAACACAGCACCTGATACTATTAAGCACATCATGGAAGACTGCATTGCACACAATCACCTATGCCAACAACACAACATACACTCCTTGAGAGCTCTGTGGGAAAGCCCGGTCTCTGCCATGGCCTTCCTTAGGGACTCGGGGCTGTTCTGCCAGACTGCCTAGGGAACAACTACTACTACTACTACTACCACATAACGTTACCACACACCATCGTCCTATACCAAATAACAAAACACCATACATCCCTTACCTCACCACACTACCTCACACCACCACACACCAAGTACACCAGCACACACCACACCAGCACATATCCCTCACTACATCACCACAAACCATACAACTACACCAAACACCACACCGCCACACACACCTAACCACACAACCACACACTACTCCATTCTACACACACACACCACACTACACTGCTACACACTACACCAGATCACATCACACCACACATCATCCCCTCATCACCCCTCCCCCTCTACTCCACACTGCCCTGTCTCACCAGCATATCGGTGGTGATGGTGGCGTCTGGGTCGTACTTGAGGTCGGGTCGCATGGTGATGAGGGCGGTGCGGTAGAGGCGGTGACCAGCCACGCTGGCCAGGGCACCACCACGGCCCAGCAACCCCTCACCTGGCTCTGATCAGGGAGTGATTGAGGCAATGTAAAGTTATATCCATATTACTCTAACTTGGCCCAGATTTTCGTCCTTTTGCAGCTTGTTTCACATACCTCGGTGAAGGAGAAAGACAATTCTATGGGTCTACATACTTTCAATAGCCCCTTTTTGTGATTATTATATTTTAATGTCAATCTGTTGCTGTAACTCAGCATTTAAGGTGAACAGATGGGAATTTTAGGCCGTTAGAGTAAAAAGAGTATTACTGATGTATACTGTCTATATTAACCCCTTCAGTCTGGTAACGTCTTTTAATGATATATTCTTGAAACCTCTAAACGATTTAATTCAGCGTTGGAAATACCTCCTGCACTTCTAAACTCTCCAGTTCGAAAACTTTCTTCAAAGCTGATCAGTATCGCCTGGAGACAACAAGAACAAAATTTATAATGCACCATTGGCTTTAACCCCTTAACTGCAGGTCATCACTTCTGTGACGCTCGGGTGCAATGGATCATACCGCGGGGCATCACTTTTGTGATTTTGTGTTGTTTTTTAATTCGCCCAGGCTTTCAGGTGGTGACTTGTATCATCTATCAGCATTGCCAATGTCCAACAATAGTCAGAGCTACTAATGTCATCAGTACCCCCATCCATTGTTGACAATTTAGCCATGCTAGACTCCCCTCCATTACCCTCAAGTGTCATCTGCTCAGCCGCTCTGCACTACATAAATCTTCCCCGGATTTTTCCACTGATTTCATCCATTGAAATGAGCCCTATGCCCTATTCTTATACAAAATAATATATATATAAAAAAATAAGGTAATTGATAGTGCCATACACCTGGAATTGGCTAATTATCACTTGGCAACATCCAACCTGCACTCGTTCACTAATTTCCCCTGCTTTTTTCCCCGTGAAATATGCCGTATGAGCTATTCTCGTAATATAAATGTATATAAGAAAGGAAGGGAGAAGCCTGAGTAATATTTACTGTATATTCACCTTGAACTACCTAATTTATTATGTATTGTCTAGATTTCGTACGACTTATTTCTTAGCATATACATTAGCAGCTGATATTTTAAACTCTTGGCTACCGAGATACGTACATCTCAGTTCACTGCCGTCATTCAAGGTGGAGGCACGTCGCAGTCATGCCCCTCCATTTCTGCTGCTTTTGCACCCATTATAAAAGGCCTTGTGACCTCTACCCCTACTAAACATTGTGTAGGAAGCAGTAAAGGACTGTAGATATATATAAGTGTAATAAAGTACTAGAAATAATAAAGTGTGAGTGTGTGTCTATGAATAAGAAATGACAATATGAGCGGCGAATTAGCGTGAGTGGGAGGTTTGTATGCGCTCGTAGTTTACATTGCTTTCACAGTGTTTTTTTTTTTTTGGAGTATGGATTCCAAACTACTTGGAAATCACTGAATAGTGTTTCTAGTGTTAATATCAGGCAGTGGTATTCATGTTACGGGATGTCGAGAAGTGTAAAGTGGAGACTTAGTTACCCAGCTTCAGAAGTCTCCACAAGTCCTACGGTAGTAGACGAGTGCTAAAAAAAACATCCCAGGAGAAAGCTGAAGGCATGTGCCATAGGCATATGTAATTATAATAATCTAGGACTAATAACTGATTTTTGGCAAATATTTTTAAAAAGTCAGTCAGAGCGTGGATTTGCCCCGCGGGATGGGCACGGCGCGCCTCCAAGAACCCCGCGGTTAAGGGGTTAAGGTGTAGCCTAAAAACAATGTAGACATTATACAAGAGAACACTAGTGTAGCCAGAGGGCGGGGGTCAAAGGGTCAAATGATCCCCCCAGCTTTAGCAAACCATATGCCACAAAAGAAGGGTCCTTAAGGGAAGCTGCAAATTCAGGTCTGGTCAGACCGTCAGGTCAGGTCAGATATGTGAGCACAGGTCATGTCAGGAATGAGGTGGGGCAGAGGGTTGGCATCAGGTTTGATCACTATTGTGTCATAACTAGTTTGGTCCGATATGTCATCCAATGGGGGTGTTTCGAGATTGGTCTGCCTAAATTGAGTTCAGGGTGGTTTTGGCATCTTTAGGTGTCGAGTGGAAAGAATATCACAGGGTTCAGTTTTTCAGCCCCCCTAAGCCTCGTTTTGGGGCAAATCCAATATGGCCTCCATCCCAGATAGGAAATCTGCTATCTTCACAACTCCTTGGTCGATATTGATAATCTTGGTGTCCTTTATAGGGTTTTTGATGATGCTGAGTTGATTGGCAACATTTTCAAAGCAATTCAAAATCAAGATCACGTGATTCGATCAAGGTCAAGGTCATTTTTAGGTCTGAAATTACTAAAGAAAAAAATTTCATTGTCTTTGTGAATGGACTAACTTGACATGTCTGTGTAATGATTAGATCCCTGGGTCTGTTGATCATTTATAGAATATTCCTATCAATTTTAGGTCAGGATTGACCCACACTATTGGCCAAAATGCACAGACACTGCGAGATTGCATAGAACTGCACTGACAAGGAAACCTTTAAGCTACAGGCACAGCATTGAAGAGCATTGTTTCTTCAGCTCACATCCCTGGAGATGCAAAAATAGACATTCTAACATACCCAGAAAAGGGTCAAGCTGCATATGAACTCTTTGTAGAAGAGCGTTACCTTTCAAAGTCAACAAAATCATTTGTGGAATCCTATGACTAAACTCAAACTGCAAAACTTTTCAAACTGAAAGGGTAAAACTTTAGTCAGGGTTGGGGAAAAGGTCATCAAACTCCGTGAGGAGTGCCCGCTACTGGGAAGATGCCTTGTCATCCAGCAGTCCCGCCCAGAGCTCGTCCCCAAGCTTGAACAGATGATAGGACATTACGAGATGGCAGTCATTACTCGCTCTCTCTTTGCTGTTGATGGGTCACTTCACCTTCCTGCAGACAAATCGAGCTTACTTAATCAAATTGAAGCCCCCTTCACAGTCAACTGTGCCTGCATTAGCTGATCACACTCAAGTTTCCAGACCAGAAAACCAGATGATGACTTCCACATTAAATGATCAAGAATTAGCTGCGATCATCAATAAGATCCCTAAACAACTACCACGTGTCCGCTTTGTGAATGGTCTGGATATCGTCTGAAGCCTCAAGAAAACCCCTGCCATGACTACAATCACCCATCTCAGAGGTGCCTTTGTGAAGAGGATTGCATGCATGATGATTGACTACACAGAGGGGAGAGTTATTTTTGACTGATACCTTAAAGGAAGTCTGAAAGAGAAAACAAGGGCTAAAAGGGCCAGATCATGTAATGCTGTGGGGACTGTCTACCAGGTTCATGCTAATATGTCAATTAGCAAGTTGTCACTCAAGGAGTTGCTCTCATCAAATGAAACAAAACAAGAACTCATACAGCATCTCGCTGAGGCCCTGTTGGAATCTTTCCATGGAATGCAGCAGAAGCTTGTGGTCTACAATAGCACTGCAAAGGTCTACATCCCATACCTGATGAGATTCAAGAACATAGCCATGAGGAGGCAGACACTCTCATTCCACTACATGTAATAGATACCGTCAAGGACTGCACATGGTGTGAGGTCTCTGAATGGTCACCAGATACTGATGTGTTCGTCCTTCTTATAGACGTAGCTGCCAATGGACATTTGGGGGTTGGGGCTCAGCTCAAGTTCATCACTGGAAAAGGTGCTAATCACCGCACAATTGACATTATGGAGCGTGTGTGTCTACTTGGGACACGCAAATCACAAGGGCTCTTAGGACTTCACAAGTTTTCAGGAGCAGATTGGGGTGGAAATTTTGTAGGAATATCAAAGAGAACTTGGGTGAACTCCTACCTCGCTTTTGATGATGTCAATCTAATCATCGATTCATTCATTCGTCTTGGAAAAGGTCTTCTGTCATCCACTCATCTTGATGGGAAGCTTCCCGCAGAAATCAGAAGTGTGGAAAAGTTTGTGTGTCAAATTTACGCTCCAAAGTGCCTGTCACATAAAATCCCTCTCCACTGGCAATTCTTCAGTACTAAGAACCTAGAAGGGGAAAAGTTGCCCCCAACCTACTCTTCCATTGATGCGAACTAGCTGCATTTGCACATGTGACAAAAGCTACACCTGCTCTACCTCGTCTCGAGGACAATGGGTGGTCATTTGAAGAAAGTGTGTACTTCCCAGTGAAGTGATTGTCAGCTCCCAGTGCAGTCACTGAACTCGTCAAATGTGGTTGTAAGGGGGCATGTAAAGAAACCTGTTCATGTGCAAGAAATGGTCTTGTGTGCACACCGTTGTGCAAGTGTTACTCAAGAGGGTGTAGCAATGGTTGTGACTACAATTTTCACGATGAAGAAAGTGATGATTGTGATATGTAAATGAATTGGCTTTTATTTTTCATTTTAATAAGTGTATGGTTACCTTTCAATATTTTACAATTATTGTATGGTACCATGGGTTGTTTTAATTTCACATGATTTATATAATCCCCATTGTCAAGGAAATTATATCTATTTTCCTTTCTCATAGTTTTGTCTCTTCATGAAAATTTGAGAATTCTGCTGAGTTTTTTTTTTTTATCTTCATCATGGAAATTATGTTTTTGTTACGGTTGGTTTGTCTTTTTGTGCTTGTCTTTTTGCCTGTCAGCCGGATTAAGCAAAACCTAATGGACGGATTTTGATGAAATTTTCACCAGCGGTAGGTCTCTGCCCGCCCTAGAAATAATTACATCTGGAGGAGATCGGGACCATGGCTCAGGTGTGGCGTTCTTTTTTTTTTTTTTAATATAGGTCTTGGCCCAGTGTATAATATATATTTCCTTGGTGAATATTTGCGCTTTCTGAGTGCTTTTAGTTAGATTTTTTTTTTAATCAAAATGCATAATCCTTATTACAAACCTAAGTCATCTCAACATTGATCGAATCACGTGACCTTGACTTCGAATTGCTTTGAAAATGTTGCCAGTCAACTCAGCATCATCAAAAACCCTATAAAGGACACCAAGATTATCAATATCGACCAAGGAGCTGTGAAGATGGAGGCCACATTGGACTTGCTCCAAAACGAGGCTTAGGAGGGTTGGAAATTTTTCTCTCCATTCGACACCTAAAGATGCCAAAACCACCTGAACTCAATTTAGGAAGACCAATCTCGAAAATTTGCATATTGAACCACACTAAACGGCAAGGCAGAATATGTTGTCTACGGCACAAAGTAATGTACCGGTATTAATTTACTAATATTCATAATATACGAGTACATATACTGTATATATATATATATATATATATATATATACAGTATATACATCACCATCATCATCATCACAACCATCATCATCATCATCATCACATCATCATTCAAGGACAGGGTGAGGAGTAGCAACGTCCAGACAGCCCAAGTTTCCCCAGTCGAGTGGGCCACGCTTCCATTCACTCATCATTCAAGCCCCCGGAATCCTGGCTCAATCTGATATGTCAAAAAATTTCAACACATTCTGTAGCTTCACATAAACGTATCCGATAGAGTCAATCCGAACGCTGTCACATTAAAAAGAGGTGCCAAATATCAGATCATGCACTTCTCACAACATTCATCCAGCCAGCTCGATCTCTTGTCAGTCCCCTAACAGCACCGACTTCCATACCTCTCTTCCTCACACACTCATCCATCATATCCCTCTACCTTCATCGTGGCCTACCTCGCCTTCTCCCTTCTTCAAAGTTGCTCAGATATACCTTTTTCACCACTCTTTTGTATCCATGCTCTGCACATGACCATATCATCTCAGTACACTTTCTTCGATTCTGGTGTCCACAGACTTCCTCACTCCGCATCATTCATGAATCACATTATTTCGTATCCTATCCACTCTCTGTACTCCACATACATTCCTTAGCAGTCCCATCTCCACTGCTCTCACTCTTGACTATTCATTTTCATGCCACACCATTGTCTCACAACCATGTGTAAAACTTGGCACTAACACTCCGTCATGTAAGCCTCGTGCAGCTGCAACACTCAAGCTTCTGTTTTTTGTCAAGGCCTTCATAGAACCAGCTATTTTCCTTCCATGTGTCACTCTACTTTCCACTTCATTTGCATATTTTCCTCTATTTTCTATCACCGTTCCCAGGTATTTGAACTCTTACAAATTCCAGTCTCTCTCCTCGCACTGTAACTTCACTGAGTCACCTTCTCTCTCGATTACTATCACTTTACTCTTTTCTACATATTCTCTCAAAGCACGATGCTCACAGACATCAGCAAAACTCAGCACTAGTCTACCAAGTTCTTGTCCGGTATTATCAAGTAGCACTGGATCACCAGCATGCAACAAATTTGAGAGATTCCATCCATCACAATTCATTACCAACGCCATCCCTCTCTCCATTACTTGTGTTTTAACTTCCCTCAAGACCCTATCCATATGTATATACTGAACAACCATGGGGACATCACACAGCCATGTCTCACTTCCACATTAATCGTGAACCATTCAATTAGATTTTTTTTTTTTTATGCAAGGAAGAAGGAACAAAAGGCCATGGGCCCGCAAAAGTTCCTTCCAAGAATTAAGAAAAAAAATACAAAAGAGAGCCAAATTCAAGATCCGTTCATTTCGAGATGCCTGGACACACTGCGTTTGAAAGACTGGAGGTCATAGGAAGTAAGAAATACAGACAGAGGAAGACAGTTCCAGAGTTGACCAGTTGCATAAATGAAGGACCGGGAGTAACGGCTAACTCTTGCATTAGAGAATTGGACAGAAAAGGGATGAGAGGTTGTTGCTAGACGGGTACTACATGCCCGTCGTAGAGGTGGAGGGATGCAAGCAGACAGTTCAGAGGAACAGTGACCGTTGAAGTAGCGATAGAAAAGAGATAAAGATGCAACAGTGCGGTGAAGAGACAAAGGTTGAAGGGAGCTAGTAAGAGGAGGAGAGTTAATGAGACGAAAAGCCTTTGACTCCACCCTATTGAGAAGGGCTGTATGTGGGGATCCTCCCCACACATGAGAGTTGTACTC
>JAGKTI010000899.1:70384-91719 GCA_018397915.1 Birgus latro
GATGCAGATCAGTGTCTCCCTTTTCGGTTAGAAACCTAAAACTGTTTTGATGTTTACCGTGTATGTTACACAACGTTATTCTCTCTCTCTCTCTCTCTCTCTCTCTCTCTCTCTCTCTGGGGGCACGGTGGAACTTCAGAGGTAGAGCATGGAGCTCGGGACCGGGGGGTCGCGAGTTCGAGCCGCGCCCTGGACTGCCGTGCCCGGAGGGGTAGCGCCCTCCTGTTACCTAGCGGGGCTATATGATATTGTAAGGTCTAGCTCGGGGGATTCTTTAATCCCTTTTTAATCTCTCTCTCTCTCTCTCTCTCTCTCTCTCTCTCTCTCTCTCTCTCTCTCTCCTACTCTCTCTCCTACAGTACTTCCAGGACACTCCCATTCCAGTCTCTTTAAATAAGTTACCGGTAAGGATCTTTTAAAAACTGTTTATCAACAGATTAAAGAACATAACGTATGCTTTTAATTTACGATTTTTTAAAAATTTACGATCCAGTTTTGGGCACGTGTTATGTAGTTAAGGATAGTGTTTCCTGAACGAGTCTAATATAGTAGTTTTATGGTTTCAGGAATGTTAATAAACATCCAAGAGGAGCACTTCGCATCGTGTCAGCTGGAGCACCACTTCGAAGGACGTGTGTGGTGAGTGTTGGAATTTCAGGTTTGGCTAGGGACGCTAGGTAGGCTTGCTAAACTCCTTCCTGCAACACTTCCTAACATTCCTTTCCTTTCACGTGTCGCAGGCCGGGATGGAAACTCGATGGCAGTTTGTGGTAAAGATTTTGCCTTCAAATTGGTTCAGTCTGGTTTTCCTTTAACTCGAGCAAAAGTTTACTAATTTGATAAAACTCGCAGTGAATTAAAATTCAAACTTGCGAAATGCTACACTTTACAATAAATAGACGATGGTTAATAAAGAGTTAAACTAGAAAACCGGCAATCGAGCTTGAGTCCGTTTTAACCGTACTTTTAGTATAGCAAACGTTACACATTCATTTACCGAGATGAAAATGTAGGAATAATATGAGCAATAAAGGAATTTTCTTGTTTAGTATGAAAGAAAAAGTATTTGTCGTTCGAGAATTAAACCTTATAGTGTAGGAGTCTGAATATCCAGAATGGAATTAAAGGTGTGGAAATATTTCCAGTAACTGGCTTATTGGATGTGCACTTTCAGCCTACTTCAGGTATAGCTCAGTGGTAGAAAGTATTATTGCTCTACATCCTTTCTATAGCATTTCTTTGTGATCAGCATTATGTTCCAGTTTTAATGGATTGCTACGTCTGCATTCCAGTTGGCAATTTTGTGCCAAGATAAAAAGCACTGGTTAGGATCCGCAGTTAATGAATATGACAAGTGGTTTAATGTTTGATGTCCGAAATTACTGGACGAGGACGATGCTTTGGATGGCAAGTTTAGAGATGATAACTGCTACTTAGATGTGCCACTCAGGTTATTCGAAATTATTTGAATATCCAGTTAACGAATGATTAAATGGATGGCTGCCCGGATGAGTAGTAAGAGTAATTCTAGTAATTGGGTGTGCTGTTATTAACTTTTAGTAGTGAATAGGGTGCGCAGTTACAGGAAGTGACTAGAAAGGTAACTGGACTTAGATGCTCAGTTAAGTGATGATAAATTGAATGAATAATTAGGTACAGAGGGAAGGTAAATTGAAAGTTTAATTAGATGCCCAGTTACGGGAGGATAAATTGAAAGTTTAAATGGCTGGATTAACGAACGCTTAATTAGGTGCGCAGTTATGGTTACATTAATCTACATGTTCAGTTAGATTAATGGGCGTTTTATTAGATGCGCAGTTAAGGAGAAGATGAGAGAGAGAGAAGGGGGGGGAATGGAGAGCTGATGTGGAGTGGAGAGGGAGGGAGTATTACCACTACTCTAAGACTACACAACCTTGACCACCACGTCACACTGCACTCACAGATGTACGAATATGTCAACAGGGTTTTTGAAGGACTGGCCTACGACAGCATGGGCTTGGCTGTTATAGCTGGTGTTACTCGCAGCCCAGGGATCGAACCCTGGCCGTCTACCACCCCGAGTCATTAGCCACAGCTGCTGAAGACTGACGCAAAGGAGAGGGGGTAAGAGGAGAAAGAATACCTAATTAGGAGGGAGAAAAGGAAAATAGAGGAAAGACAGAGAAAGAATGATTAAAAGGTGGAAGTATTTAGGAAGGAGGTAAAACAGAGGATGAATGTTTAAGAATGAGGAAGAATAAGAGGAAGAGAGGATGTTTAGGAAGGAAGGAGCACAGAAGAAAATGTTTAGGAAGGGAGAAGCAGAGGGAAAGAGGAACAGGATGCTTAATCAGGAGGGAGATGAGAGGAATAGGATACTTTTTGAAGGAAGATGAGAGGAAGCGTTTCGGAAGGAAGGAGAGGAAGAGGAGAGGGTGTTTAGGAAGCAGAGGAATATGGTTAGGATGGAGCGGGGGCGAGGAAGAGGAGAATAAGAGTAAGGCATGGTCACAGAGGAATGTGAATGGAGAATGGGAGGGAAATGACGCACACCTCACTTTATTCAGGTGACTACATAATTTGCTCATGTTTTATTTTTGGTTACAGTGATTTATTAATTGCTAAAAAAATCCGCAGTCTCCAATCCCTTCTAATAGTGGAAGATAAATGTTGTTTTCCGGAAGTGTGAAAGAAGTGGGAGTGAACGTGCAGGAGTGTTTAAGTGGTTAACACCACCACCACCAGCAAGCAGTCTCGAAGTCCAGGAGTATTAATAGGTAATATATGAACTTTGTCATCGTTAGGATATTTCAGTTGAACAAAATACTGTAAGTTGAATCAGTTAGTGTAATTTAAGCCCATAACTGCGGTGACGCCTACCATTTATGCAATATCGGTATTAGTTTTTGAAGGGTTGATCATCTCGGAAGTTAAAAACAATGTACTCTGATTACTTTTACTAACTTTCGATTATATTCAAAATCTCAGGTTAAAACCTGTGACTGCTCTCACTCGGTGTAAAAAAAAAAAATAGTTGTCAACTAGACTTGGGTTACAGTTAAGAGTCGACGCGAGAATTACCGTAATGTGTACTTGCAGAGGGTTTACTTATGATGTTAAAATACTTAGGAGTATGTTACAGTCCACTTCACTGGAAACATTTAGGTAAATAGTTTAGTTATGTATCGGTCAAAGAAAAGCTAATTTCATCTATCTACCTATCTGTATATTACCAGACGCCTTAATCCTTTAAGGGGTGGCCACAAACAAATCGCCTCCATGTCGCCATGTCCCCATGTCCCCCGCCATTTCACTGCCTTGCTCCCAGCTCACACCCCCCTCTCTCATATACCTCTCCTCTCCACCTATCCCTCTCCCTCCCACCACCTCACTCACATACACTCTTTTCGTCAGTCTTTCGCTCTCCACCATCTCCACGTGGCCAAACCACCTCAGTGTATTTCTCCTAACGCATCCTATCGCATCCACACCACAACGCTCCTTCATTTCCTCACTTGTCAGTCTGTCTCTCCTTGTGACTCCACGTGCTCCTCACGAATTCTTTTCCACTGCGTTCACTCTGTCCCTCCAGCGAGGTCCAAGCTTCACCTCCATATGTTAGAGTTGGTATCACAATACTGTCATGTAGTAGCTTTTTCACTTCCATGCTCACTTCCTGTTTCTTATCACTTCTTTCAAGGAATCAGCAACCCTTCTACATTGCTGTACCCTTTCAAGCACTTCACCCTCTAAACTTCCATCCTTACTCATCACAATACCCAAGTACTTAAACGCACTCACATTTTCCATATCCTTCTCATCCAACCTCACTGTACATTCACTGACTTCACTTCTCTCAAAAATCATAACTTCACTCTTCCCTACATTCACCTTTAGATTCCGTTTCCTACACACACCCCCAAACTCATCCACCAAGCCTTGCAGCTTTCCTTCGTATTCCCTTAACACAGTATCATCTGCAAACAATAGTACAGGGAGTTTCCAAACACTGCCCTCTCTCACTAGGGCCGCTCCAACATCCACTGCCCTACCTTGTATTTCTTTTATAACCCCATCCATATACAGACTGAACAACCATGGAGACATGACACATCCTTGTTTCAATCCAACCTTCACATAGGAAAATTCACTTAGTTCACTATCCACACGCACTGCAGCCTTACCACCCTCATACATACTATTCATGGCCTTCAACAACTTCCCTTTTTTTTTTTTTTATTCGAGGAAGAAGGAACCAAAGGCTAGGAGCGCGCAAAACAGTTCCTTCCAAGAAAAAAAAAAATACAATAGAGAGCCAAATTCAAGATCCGTTCATTTCGAGATGGATGGACACACTGCGTTTTAAAAGACTAGAGATCATAGAAAGTAGGAAATACAGACAAAGGGAGACAGTTCCAGAGTTGACCTGTTGCATTAATGAAGGACTAGGGGTAACGGTTAACTCTTGCATTAGAGAGCTGGACAGAAAAGGGATGAGAGTTTGTTGCTAGACGGGTGCTACGCACCCGTCGTAGAGTGAAGATATGCAAGCAGACAGTTCAGAGGTGCAGTGACTATGGAAGTAACGGTAGAAAAGAGATAAAGATGCAACAGTGCGGCGAGGAGGCAGAGGTTGAAGGGAGCCAGTAAGAGGAGGAGAGTTAATGAGATGAAAAGCCTTTGACTCCACCCTATTGAGAAGAGCTGTATGTGGGGAGCCTCCCCACACATGAGAGTTGTACTTCACACAGGGGCAAATAAAACCCATGTATAAAGTCAACAACTGTGCAGGGTAAAGAAGGTATGGAGTTGGCTTAGCACACCTAATCTCTTAGCAGATTTTACAAGAGATGCAATATGATCTTTCCAAGATCAATTCCGAGTGAATGAAAACCCAAGCATTTTCAAGGATGATGCAGGATTGAGCTGGGTATTATTAAACATTAGTGAGTACTCCTGTGGAAGATTTTGTCAGGTTGATAGGTGTAAAAACGAGTTTTTGATGCATTGAAAACAACAAGATTTTTACCCCAGTCAGGGATACGAGCCAAGTCAGACATTAGGTTCCACAGCCTCATCCCTTGTTTGCTGGAGTAACTGCTGAGATGGACGTTGTGAGAACCGAATGGAAAGGTAAAGGGTGGAATCATCTGCGTACGAGTGGATAGAGTTAGATGTATAGCCTAGAAGATCATTGATGAATATAAAGAAGAGAGTTGGTGATGGACAGAGCCCTGAGAAACACGACTGTTGATATATCTAGGAGAAGAACGATGGCTGTCTACAACAGCGGCTATAGAACGACCAGAAAGGAAACTGTAGATGAAGGGACAGATAGAAGGATAGATGTTTGGAAATTAAAGATTTATGCCAGACTCGATCAAAAGCCTTTGAGATATCAAGTGCAATGACAAAGCTTTCTCCAGAGTCCCGAAGGGAGGATGACCAGGAGTCTGAAAGGTAGGTGAGAAGATCGCCAGTGGAGCATCCCTGACAGAACCCATACTAATGATCAGAAACAAGTTTGTGATAGGAAAGATGCTTTAAAATTTTTCTGTTAAGAACAGACTCGAAACCTTTTGAGACACAGGATGTTAAAGCAATTGGACAATAGAGGGTTGGGAATGGTCACCCTTCTTTGGGACTGGTTGAATGAGAGCAAACTTCCAGCAAAAAGGAAAGATACAAGTTGAAAGACAAAGGCGAAAGAGTTTACCCACGCAGGGTTTAAGCAAAGAACCACAGTTTTTGAGGATAACAGGAGGGACTCCATCAGGCCCATATGCCTTATTGGTATTGAGGCCAGTGATGGCAGAAAATACATCAGCTGAAGAAATTTTAATGTCAGCCATGAAGAAGTCAAGAGGGGAGAAGTGATGGAGGAATAGCACCGAAATCGTCTAAGGTGGAATTGGAGGAGAAAGTCTGAGCGAAGAGATATGCTTTATCAGTAGAAGAAATAGCTACAGAGCCATCAGAGCAGAAAAGAGGAGGGAAGGATGATGAGGTACAGTTGTTAGAAAGGTTTTCGGCAAGGTGCCAGAAGGAACGGGAAGAATTTGAGTTGGAGAGTTGAGAGCATTTAGTATGGATGAAATTATTTTTAGCAGTACAAAGAACAGACTTAGCACGATTCCGGGCAGAAACATAAAAAAAGTGATTCAGGGGTGGGTTGGCTCTGGTACCTTTTATAAGCCCTTCCCTTGTTGTGGACAGCATTAGAACCAGCGTGATTAAACCAAGGCTTTCTTGCATTAGTCAAAGGATATGAGAAAGGAATGTGTGCTTCCATGCCCGAGAGAATAACCTTCGTAATGCGCAAGGTACGCTCAGATGGCTCCAAGCCATGGAAGCAATAATCATTCCAGGGAAAATCAAAGAAGTACTGCCTGAGGGGCCTCCCAATCCGCAGCTCCAAAGTGCCACAGTTGACGTTTCTTTGGAGGGTCCACAGGCTGTACCGGAGTGATAGAACAGGCTAAGGTAATAAGATTGTGATCAGAGGAGCCCAGCGGAGAGAAAAGATTAACAGTGTAAGCAGAAGGATTAGTTCTAAGGAAGAGGTCAAGTATGTTGGAACTCTCTCCAAGGCGGTCAGGGATACGGGTAGGGTGCTGTACTAGCTAAGAAAAGAAAAGATGTAGGCTTGTTCACCAGGTGGATCAGTGAAAGGAGAGGAGAGCCTTAGGTGGTGGTGAACATTAAAATCTCCTAAAATGGAGATTTCAGAGAAAGGAGAAATGAGTAGAATATTTTCCATCATAGAAGTAAGATAGTCAAAGAAGTTCTGATAGTCAGTAGAATTAGGGGATATGTAAACAGCTCAGATATATTTAGTCAGAGAATGACAGGAGAGCTGAAGCCAGAGAGTAGAGAATTCAAAAGAATCAAGTTTAGGAACATGAGAGCAAGATAAGTCATTGCGTACAGCCACCTTTGGCTTTGAAATGAGTATAGAGAAAGTAGGTGGATACAGAAAAGGATTTGCCATTAGTTGCCTCAGACAGCTGAGTCTCGGGAAAAAAAGAGGTGAGGTTTAGAGGAGGAGTGGTGGTGTTCAACAGAGAGAAAGTTAGACAAAAGGTGGCGTATGTTGCAGAAATGAGGAAGAAGTGAGTCGGTGGTTCCAGGAAACTCGTTGTGTTGTCACCGGGAAAGGGGCGGATGGTGGAGCCATTTATGGTCCCCCCCCCCCACGGGGACTTCAAGGCATAGTTAATGTGCGCCATTTTCTTGTTTTAATTTTGAAGAGGAAGTGTAGTGGGTACTGTGCATGTAGATTGGAGTTGACAGTTAGAGAACTTGTACTGGAGAGCATGCTGGCCTACTGTGTTACTGAAACACTGAAAAAGTTCAGTAAAGGGGGATGGTCAGGAACTAGTCTCGAGGGCTGATGAAACGGGAGCACCAGCTCTCCCTGTCATCAGCTTTCCATCCATCTTGGGTGTACTGCCCTGCTCGACTGGTGCCACAGTCTACTCCATATATTCTTAATACTTCCCACAATCCTTGTCTATTCACCCTGTCATATGCTTTTTCCAAATTCATGAAGGCAGCATACAACTTCTTTCCCTTCTCTAGAAACTTTTCCACTAAAGATCTAAGAATGAATATCTGATCTACAAACCTCTTCCCTTCCTAAAACCTCCCTGTTCTTCTCCAACTGATTCCTCTGTTATTTCCCTAACTCTGTCAACGAGTATCCTACCATATACTTTTCCTGTTACACTAAGAAGACCAGTGCCCCTAAGATTACCACACACTTCTTTTTCCCCTTTTCTTTTGTACAGGGGAATAATTATACCTGACTTCCAATCCTCTGAGACTGCCTTCCTCCCAGGCCAATCAGCACATCTTCCACATCTATTCTACTATTATCTCTCCCCCATGCTTCAGCATTTTACCACACACTCCATCAGTTCCTGGGGCTTTCCCCATTTTAACTTTCTTCATTGCTTCCACGACTTCCATCCTACTGATTTCTTCCTAGCTTCTCTCATCCCTCCTTCTCTCAGCCATTCCCCAGCCTACTTTCATTCTCTATGTTCAACAATTCCTTAAAGTGTTCTCTCAATCTGCTCATTTTTCTCCCTTCTCCACTAGTCATCTACCATTTTTAACTTTCACTCCCCTAACGGATCCAGGTTCAAAGCTTCGCAGAGGCAAGAAACAGTTTAAGGATTTGAATTTCATTAAATCAGGCTTTACTGACCTACCAGAAGACCCGCCGACATGTCGTACAATTACCCCCGCTAATACCAATACACCAGTCCTGTATGAGACAGCCCTATCCTGTATTCAATATGGACGGTGGGTGCTAGCGCCGAATGGTGACATGTAAAGGTGTATGGTATGTAGGAGGACTGCTGGGCCTTGTTGGCAGGCTGTGAAGCCTATGCCCAGAGTCGGACACATAAAAAAAGACAAAAAACATATACTTCTCTCTTCCGTCTCTCAACTTCTTCCAGACCCCTGTTTCTCATCCACTCACTATATGCTTTTTTCTCTTGTGCCACAGCCTCTCTCACCTCATCATTCCACCATGCTGTTCCCTGCACCCCCTTTTGTCTTCTCTTCACCCCACACACCACCTCACATGCTGCACAGATTTCTTCTGTGAATATCTTGCACACACCTTCCACGTCCCCCATCTGCTCCAATCTATATTTACCCAGTCGCTCCTCCACTTCTCTCTTATATTCTGTCTTTTTCTCATCCTCTTGTAACCTTTCCACCCTTCTTGCATATACTACTTCCTCCTGTCCTTCCCTTCTATTTCTTCATTTCATTTGGACTTTGATTCTGACCACCACCAAGTGGTGATCAGGAAGTCCACTCCCCCAACCTCTATATACTCTTGCATCCATTACAAACCTTCTCATCCTTTCATCCACACACACACACAATCAATCATTGCCTTCCATTCATTCAGTTCACCACCCACCCTTTTCTCATCACTCGCCACATATACCTATGGTTCATTTTCTGCCTGAAGAGGGTATTGGATATCATCAACTCCCTCCCGGCACAAATGTCCACTAAAGCACTACCATTATCATCCATCTCTGCAGGCACACCCCACTCACCAATTACTCTATCCACTTTCACATTCCCTACTTTTCCATTCATATCTCCAATCAAAAACACTCTCTCATTCCTTTCAAACTTTTCCATGCACTCTTCCACATTTGTCCAGAACTCTTCTCTCACTCTGCTTGCACAATCTTGCGTTGGTGCATACACGCACACAATCTCCCACATTTGTAGCCCAACTTTCAATCTTACCCACACAATCCTCAAGCCAACTGATCCATATTCTCTTATATTCACCTTCCAATTGTGACTCACAACAATACACACTCATTTTGCCCACTCATTCTCATCTACTCCCGCGCATGTACCCCGTCCATACTCCCATTCTCTCACACGCTCATATATATATTATGTAGTTTCAGTTAATCCACATATATCCACTTTCGCACCTTCAAGCACCTGGACAATCTCTCTTTCACCTCATCATTTGCACCCCTTACATTCCATGTAGCTATCCGTGCCACGTCCTTTTTTCGATCCTTAGTCGTCACCTTTTGGTCAGTCCTGGTGCGAGGCTTCTTGTTCGTATTTTAAGTTAGTTGTTTTCCAGGGAGAGGCACTAACCCTCTGCCAATCCACTTGTTGTCACGTAGGGAACACGTGTTGGTTGGTTATAAGGTTACCACCCAGCGTTGTAAATGATTTTCTGGTTTACAGGAAATCATTTGGCATGCCACTCAGTGTAAAGTCACCGTAAAAACAGAGTACCACTACACTAAGTGGGTGGATGATGGGCGCCCCCACCTACTGCTATGGAATAAAAGTTGAACATTACGCTGTACTGATTATCAGTTATTAAACACATTTTTTTTCTATGTATTAATCTAAATGTAGGGTATGTTAGTATATATATATTAAAAAAAAAATAACATCTGACAGTCCGAACTGGAATCAGTTTTTCTTTCCTTTCTGTTAAAGTAGGACTGATCAGTCAGTGTGCTACTTTGTGCAGCGCACAGTAATGCTCACGCAAAGACAGCTCTGAATACCTGACTGGCCCCGTCCTAAAGCACTGAAACTGATATATATCTTGCCCGTAGTTGAAAAACTGCATATCTGGCAAAGCCTCTGTTTTGACCTGGACTTTTTTTTTATGGCCTAGCAAAAAATTATCTTCTAAAATCCTGGTTCCTCATCACATTAACTTCCACAAGTCTTGCTTATTGCACAAGTGGCTGCACCTTGTCTGAAGGTTGTTCGTATGATTTTTTTTTTTTTGTGTGTTTTGGATTTCCTTTTCTTGCTTTGTTCTTCGTTGAGTTCCTTGTCTTTCTGGTTTGTTTCTGGGATTATTTTATGGTTTTGTTTTTTGTTTTCTTTTGTGGCATTGTTTTCAGGCTTTCTGATTGTTTTGAGGGGTTTTCTGTTTCGGATTGTATTTATTAGTTTTCTGCAGATTTTTGTGGTTTAAAAATAGATGGTGCACTGTTTGAGTAATAAGTTGGCATACTGTAGTAATAATCTGACACCTACATTAATTTCATTACATCATAACCGGCCCTCTTCCAAATAAATTCGTTATATATGTAATTAGTGAAAATTCAGACTTTGGAAGAACTGAGTGAGAAACTAGCATTTTTTTTTGGGGGGGGGGAGGGGGCACTATTGATTATGGCATCAAACTTGATGTATACTGAAATATAGGAGTTAGAGGTTAAGGCCGCAGACGACGCGACGGCCGATGTGGATGACACCAACACCTCCAACCCCCACAGTACCACCGGGGGTCCGCCGCTGACACTGAGCGGCTCAGAGCAGCAACGGCGCACCTGTATCCCTTCCCGGCGCCCCTGTTACTCCCAGCCGATACCCCGGAAAGGTAGCAGTCACCGGCGCCTAGTCTCCGGCCTGAATTCCACTCGCCAGGTAAGGGGTGGAGTTTACAACTCCACGCAACACCGTGGTATTGGCCATTGTCATACCGGGTACGGGGCAGAACCGGCCATAGTCCGTTCCCCAGTTGCATCCCCACTGCAGGATAGGACAGGCCATAAGTCGTCTGACTCCTGTAGTCGTTCCCCCCAGAGTAGCGCTGCAGTACTGGCCACAAGCCGTACTGGGTATGAGGCAGGATCGGCCATAGTCCGTCCCTCTGCTACTAGTCCTCTTAGCTCCATGGCACGGGCCATTAGCTGCACCAGAGCTACAACCCCCTGTGCCACTACGATGTCAGCCACTAGTCACGTCAGGCCAGAGGTAGAGCAGGCCACCAGCCGCCCTGGAGCTGCAGTCCCGTGCCACTACGACGTTGGCCACTAGTCACGTCAGGCCAGAGGTAGAGCAGGCCACTAGCCGCCCTGGAGCTGCAGTCCCCTGTGCCACTACGACGTCGGCCCCTAGTAATGTCAGGCCAGAGGTAGAGCAGGCCACTAGCTGCACTGAAGCTGTTGTCCCCTGTGCCACTACGACGTCGGCCACTAGCCACATCAGGCCGAAGATAGAGCAGGCCACAGTCCGCTTCTCCCCCACAGGAGATCCTGCAGCCAGAGAGGACCCTTCTCCCAAGCTGTGGCAAGACCTCACCCGAGGCCTTGGTTCCCTGCAACTCCACCAGTGTGAACAGCAGCCGAAGCGGAGCCCCAGCAGACCCAGCAGCCAACGTTGGGCCCTGTCCACTACTCCCCCAGCCCGAGGTTCCCGTGTGATGACCCTGACGGTGCCGCCGCCCTCCAGCCATTGCCGCAGTCCAGCCACCCCTGGTTCCAGTACCCTGGGTCCTCAATCACCCCGGGAGTTGCCCCGAACACCAGGGCACGACTTACCTGTGGGTGAGACCTCTCCAAGTCTCTCCCAGACTCGACATCAGGCCCGTCTCCTGGGTCTCTTCGGGCCGAGCCTTTAGTCCCAAGACTACGTGTGGGGCCCTGCCCAGGGGTGCGTCACTCTGCCCTTCCTCTGGATGGAGGAATCAACCTGCGGCCCACCAGTGATCGTGAAACAAGTGGACTTTACCTGTGTGTGTGCCTTCTAGACCCAGATATATGTGTGCATTAGTTTATACCATGTGAGTGATTCCTTATAGTATATTCTAGTGATAAGGTGACCAGGAACCCAGAGTGTAAGATTGGATGAACCCAATAGTAACTTTGGCCTAATCTATATCTCGAGTGGAGCCCTGTGCATCCCCCAGTGAATGAAACGCCAGTGACCAACAGAACAATAATAATATGTTGATTGTGCCATTCCCTTGTTTATTAAAACTCTCCCTTCTTAGTGTACAGGCACGCGAGTGAAACACCACAGTGACTAACGGAAGGAAAGGATATTATTCCAGTCGTGCCTCCCCCCTTGTGTATTAAACCTCCACCCGCCCCAGTGTCCAGGCACATTAGTTATGGTATGTCTATCCATCTCCAAATGTCCCGCTAGAATACCACAGTTCCCCCTTCAGTGATCACTGTGCGGCAGACTCTATTCGAGATAGACTTCCAGCCAGGTAAGTGTCTGTGACACAGGTGTTAACGTAATTCATGTATCAGTGCCTTCCAGTGCTATATGAGATTGGGAAATTATAGTAAATTCATTCCTGTGTCCTGAATCATAAGTGTATTTTATGTGCCATAAGTGCTGGGTAAATATTACCATACTTCCTACAAGCCGGTATAGTAACAGATTTCCAGTCAAGTAAAACCTTGTGCCGGTGCAGCAGCGATGGCAGCAACATCTCCTCCCGCGACGTCCTCGGCACCTGCTACAGCCTTCGACCCGTTGAGGGGGGCTAGTACATCCGCATGTCTCCAGCCACCTCGGGCCCCCACCACCTCTGGCACCGTGAAATGGTACAACGTGAGGATGGGGTACGGATTCATTCGGCGCCGGGACACCGGTGCCGATGTATTTGTGCACCGCCTGAAGATCGAGGTTACCAATTCACGGGGCCGGAAACGCCTATTGCGCGAGGGAGAGGCTGTCGCGTTCAATCTCCTACAGACACCGAAAGGTCCCGAGGCTGTTAATGTTACCATGCCTCGAGGTGCAGCTGTGCAGGGCTCTGCTCCTGCACGGCGGCGCCCCTCGGCTTGGGATCGTCAGCCTAGGGACCCTCGATGCTCTGGGGAGATTGACGCGATAGTCACCATGTGTATCGCGATGGCTCGAGCATTTTGCGGTGGTGACAAGGCGGCTATGCTTTTTCGTCTGCCTCAGATTTTTTAGAAGAACGGGCTTCTGCGCATTGTCATCCCTCAGTGCTTTGCCCGCGATACTTACACTTCCCCTCGTCAGGAGCGTCGCGCCTCCAAGCTGCAGCCTCGTAGACCCCGCCCAACACCGCGGATCAGGCTCCAGCTCGATGCTCCCCTAAACCGAGCATCTGCTGCCACCGCCACTACCGTTGTTGCACCGCCCACCGAGACAGCCCAGCCAGCTCCTACGGTTGATTCCCTCTGCTCGCCGTCAGCAGCCGAGGAAAGGGCTTCTTCTCCCATCCACTCCACTGACAGGGAAGAAGTGGACCTCCCGCCCTCGACTCCTCCACCTGCTGTTGATGGCGAGCCGAGGAGAAAGAAGAAAAAGAGGAAGGGGAAGAAAGGAGGGCCTCCACCACCGGTTGAGATGGAGACAGACCATCCTACGTCTCCTCCACCATCTCCACCGCCTGCCTCCACCACCACCGCTCCTCCACCTCCACCGCCTGCCTCCACCACCACCGCTCCTCCACCTCCACCGCCTGCCTCCACCACTGCTGATCGCCGTCAGGAAGTCTTGGCCCGACTCCCTCCACTGAGAGAGGAAACTCGCGCCCATCTCGAGTCTCTCTCAGTGGATCATATCTTTGAATATCAAGATCGTTATCATCGGGCCAACTTCTCTGACGTGACGGACTCCCTTTACCGCCTCCACGTCCGCTGTCAGCAATTCCACGACCGCCACGCCGAGTGCCTGCTTCAGACGAGCGAGAGTCATGCCGACGACGTGGCCATCTTAGACTACGTCGTCCGTGCTATTTTAAAACATCATGGTCAAAACTAGCTCCGGCTAGTTCACCTGCTCTCCATCTGCAGTTCCACCACTACGGGCTCTCCACCCTGAGCCCGTGCCACATCCGTGTGGCGAATCTAATCATCATCATCATCATGTTAACCCATCCCTGGCCAACCCAGCATCTAGTGTATTTGTTGATGTATTATTGCCTCTGGGAAGTTATTTGTAATACATGTGTGTAACAGTCACTGCCTTGTTTTTGTGTCCAGTCCTTTTCCTTAGAATTACCGACCCGGTCTAGAATAGAGACCCGCTGTAGCCTGCGTATTTGAGGGCGAGAAGCCGACCCGCAAATACGTAGCATAACATATATATTGGCATGCTAAGGTCAATTTTCGTACTTCGGTGGTTTTGCATTAAATGTTTCAGTTTTCCTTTTGCAGCAGCCACGTTCACAGTTCACATAATTTAGCAATGTCGTATTAAACAATAAAAATTTGACAAAAAAAAATCATTAAAGTGGCCTATGTATTTACATTTATAGTTGCAAAGTAAGAAATAGTGACTGGGAACTTACAGGGCTACAGGGAAAGATGTGGTCAAAATTTGCTCTAATTCCTTTGTCTTAAATGATAAGTATTAACCAGATTTTGTTCTTATGACTAAAATGCATTAACTAAATTTGTGTTCCTAATGACTTATTCTTAATGGAAATATACTAACCTAATTATAACAGTATTTCCTAAATGCTGACTGAGAAATTCTTAATCCAAAAATTGCTTTACACACGTGATAAATAGTGAGTGCAGGATGTGAACTTGTATTAACAAATCATAAGCCAACTATGGTACTTGGCCATATACTTTAATCGTCGCTGATAATTGTTCCATAGACTACGAAGGTAATTAGCGCGGTAGTCTTGTATTATATAACTAGTGCTTGCCGGCAAACATTTGTACGACTAATAACCTTTCCATCATAAAATTTTTGCGAATGCCATCATCTTTGTTTCCATACCGTTATTGAGCCCACGATGACCAAATCCGATAAAAATACTTGAGAAAAATTATGTTTACATTTTTTCACGTGTCGCTATTTCCGAGAATTTCGCGCCGTTACGTTGCGGGCGATCGCAGAAAATGTTTGTTCAATTTTTTTCTGACACTCCCTGGACTTACCCCGACCTAATGCAAAATGAATTTGGTCGATATCTATTACCGTTCTCGTGAAAGAAACGAACAAACGCATAGACAGACATACTCGTACACACACATGCTTGTACAGCTTGACTTTCTTTTATTTAAATACTCCAAGGCATTTAGAAATGAAAATTGTTGTATAAAATAATTCTGCATTTAAACATTGGAAATTATAAAGATTGAATGAAAATGGTGAAAAGGAAATGTACAAGGCTGTGAGGAGAGAGAAAAAGGACAGTTCTGTTTCATCTTTTCTTTGCAAGGCTCGTTTTTCATTACTAATGAAGTTATATTTTCTCCCATGTGGAAGGTAATCGTTAGAGATGCAATTCAGAAATCAACTTTAACTTTTGTAATTCTCTTGCTTTTGACAAATTATGAAATGCAGGCTATTTACGAATAATTTGGACTATAGCGTGCAAGCTTTAAATTTGTCAACCTACCCATTAAAGATGTAAATTTGCATCATTAAATCCTCCATGTTTTAAAAGAAGTCTGTTGCTGAAGGGTCAGTTTTACATACCTGCTACACTACCGTACAGTTTTGGAAAAAAAAAAAAAAAAAGTCAATATGAAATACGTAGATATAAATGTGTTAGTGCTGAACGTCTCATTCGGTCGAGCCACCCTCCATTCTCCCTTGCATAACCTCCCTTCAACCCCACATGAACACAAAACCTGTCCACCCTTCTGCCCACACACACCTACATACTCCCACTCACCTTGGCTACACCCCCTTCCACCCACATTACCTCGCCTACCCCCTAACTCACCTTGGCTACATCCCCTTCCACCCACATTACCTCGCCCACCCCCTCACTCACCTTGGCTACACTCCCTTCCACCCACATTACCTCGCCCACCCCCTAACTCACCTTGGCTACACCCCCTTTCACCCACATTACCTCGCCCAACCCCTACCTTCTTGAATCTTCCACCTATCCACATACCTTCCATCCACTCTCAGTCTCCCATCCCTCCCGCCCACAAGCTCCACCAACAACACCCTTCCCCCCCTACCTACGCCGTACCTCTTTAGTGGGCAGTGTGATAATGGGCGCCGCCTTCTCCACTTTATCAAGTCCCTGGCACGCCCACTTGTCGAGCTCGTCCCAGCCGCCAACCCGCTCTATGATGGGCGTGGCCAGAGGGAGTGCGTTTGTTGCCACCGCCCGCACACTGGCCTCCGTCGCCCTCACTGCCGCGCCCACCACGTCGTTCCTCTGAAGGGGAAAGTGACTTTTTTGTGTTCCCTTCACAACACACACGCACACACATACACACACACACATTATTTCGTTATTTCTTTCTACTTTCTATATATTTATACACACGAGTAAAGTCCTTGTTCTGCATTCCTTCGTGTTGTACGGCGGCAGTGAGCTCGGTTGTTACGCTGCTTTGATTTTATTGTAATCACTCATTCAGTCAGACAGGGAGGACTTTAGTTTCAAAGTGCCAGCTCTGGGAGTGGTTTTGGTGAAGTTATTGGTTATGCTTAGGGCGTCTATCTGTATGACCTGCAAAGTGTTGCACTGGGTGACAGAGAGGGTGGAACCCAGTGCCGGGGAAGCACAGGACATCCTTGTTCTAATATATTGCTTGTAGAGTAGGGTTCCCCCCCCTAAAGTCTCCCTGTTAAGAGAGTGTGCTGAGTCTGAGAGTGCACCTCCTTTTAATGTCTTGTATGTGGTCCTTGAAGTTGAGTCCAGTGTCAAATGTCACTCCAAGGATATCAGTGGAGGAGGTGTGGGACACAGGTACATTGTGATGTCAGGGGAGTACCTTTTCTCGTGCTTGCTACTGCTGATTGAGTGTGGTGGTGGATTTACCTGGTGCGATCGTCAGCCTGTTGTCCTCAACCCATGCCTGAAGTATGTTGAGGTAGTCTTGTTTCAGGCTGTTGCGATGTGGTGTGAGGTTGTTTTCGGAATGTCATTTGCATATGAGGCAATGTCTGTGGACTGTTGGGGTGTAGGAATGCCATGCATGTGTAGGTTATAAAATGTATGAGAGAACAGAGCCTTGTGGAACTCCGTTAGGAGAGTAGTGTATTCGTGACGTCTGTGCCATGGAGCGTAACATGATGGTCTACCAGATCAGCAGTTTACAGGCCAGCGTTTGTTTTTGTTCTCCATGTTTGTGTTGTGGATTTTGGTGATTAGTTTGCGTTGGGAGAGAGCATCAAAGGCTTTACTAATGTTTATTGTACTTAGGTGTATGCTTTGCGGGTTTTGCAAAATTTATGCCGTCAGTTGAGTGTTCTGTGGGGCTGGTTAGTAAGGTGTTAGTCGAGTGTAGTGTTGAGAGGGAGAAGGTGGGACTTGAGGTGGGACTTTCAGAATTAAGCGTTCGGTTATCTTGGATGTCGTGCAGAGCAATGTTATAGGTTTATAGGAAGAAGGGTGTGTTTGATCATTGTTTGGTTTAAGTACAGTAATGGTTGTTCCATATTTCCTGGTGGGAATGCTACACTCCAGCGTGTTAGTACTGTATTTGCTGCTGTTGTGAGGGTCGACTCGTAGATGCCGTGTGGTCTTAAGTGTTTCAGTAGGAGGTTGTTGAGCCATAATTCCCTGTGCTTATAGAGTTTCTTTTCTTTATAGTGTTACGTGTCTGTTCTGGAGCGAAGGGGGTTTTATTATGGTCAAGTTGAAGGACTTCCTATGCAAAGAAGCTTGTTTTTCTGACTCAGTGCGTGTTGATGTAAGGAGACTTGTGTTTGCATAGTGGTTTACGAGTATACTCGTATGTGAGGGTAGCTCGGCGATATGCCCCACCGTCCATTCTGGCCACACTAACCTTGGTGGAATCGTAGTACTGGGAGGCGATGGTGATGGCGTCGTTAAGGGCGGGTATGGCCATCACGCGGGCTAGGAAGTGGGGGGTGCCTGGGGCCGTGGGTGGCAGGAGCGGGGAGTTGGGGGCCATGGCGCTGTGCAGGGGCAGAGAGGGAATGAGAGCTAATATTTGCATGTTCTTTGTTTTCTGCTCTCTGTCTCTCTTTCTCTCATTTGTGATTTATTGAGTCGGTATGCTGTTATTGTGACGTGATTTACTCATTTTGTGACTGATTTTGCGATTTATGATTGATTCATTTTCTGGTTGCGACCATCAACCACTTGATATAGTACTGACTACTTCTTTCACCTCTATCATTCTTTTACTTTGTTCTCCCTTCTCTCTTCCTGTTTCTCCCCTCCATCCTGTCGCTTTTTTTTACTCTTCTTTCCACTTCTTGCTTAGCACTGAGTGAAAAGCCTAGTGGTTTCCTGTAACCTTGAAGCTATTTACAACGCAGGGTGACCATCACATAACCATGTAACAGCTTGATGTGAAGCTTACTGTGTGCTCCGAGAGCGCATACCTCCACCAGTGCCATTGCCATTAAAAAAGATCCGGATCCTAACTCCACGGATCCGGATCTTCCCCAAACTTTAATCAGTTCTTCCTTTCTTGGCCCATGGCCCACCCATCCACAAAATTTCATTGACATTCTTTGAGAACTTTTTGGAGACATTGTGTTGGGTACTCCGGACCCGGATCCGCCTCAAAATCTGCACCGGCTCAAACCGATTGGAGCCCCTTAATTACCCACTAAACCACCAGTCTCCATAATTTGGTTGTATGGTTACTACCCAGCGTAGTAAATTATTTTTCTGGTGTACACGAAACCTTTTGGCTTGTCACTCCGTGTAGTCACCCGTAGACAGAAGGAAGCGGAAAGAATGAAAGATAAACAAGAGGAAGGAAGGAAGGAAAGAAGGAAGGAAGAGAGGAAAGGGAAGGCATCCGAGAGCAGCTCTACACCGAATGAGTGGATGGTGAGCATCCCCACTTACCACAAAAGGGTGGTAAAATTATATAAAGCCGTACCAACCTAACCTAACCTAACCTAACCGGCAATGTCAACTTGTTGAATTTCGGTTATTTAGGCTGTATACAGTTTAGGCCGCTGGCGATTCGGCCGTTTGCCAGTTTGGACGTTACGGCCTAAATTATTTACCGGCCGAAACGACCAGGACCGCTTACACATACGTTGACTGGCATTTTTGTGGCAATTTCACAACAAAAAAGCTAGACGAACCAATAATAACGATCTCCACAAAGCTTAAATGACAACTGCAGCAATTAAAATCGTCTAGCGGTAGGCAGAATGAAGTAGAGAGATTTGTCATCGCCAAAGAGAGCAAGGTTAAACAGGTTGAAACATTTTGTACCTCCATACCTTTGCTCCGTTGAAGTTAATAGTATTCGTCGCCTGTCCTCGTTGAAGCACGACAAAACACACGAATCACAAAATCGGGATATATATGTGTTTGTGAAAGTTACTACAGTTCGCCATAAACATAAATTACAAGTTCGTGATACGTAAGTGCAGGGATGAGTTGCCACGACTTGACATCCGCATCGGCATATGTGGACCTTATTTTGCATTGCCATGGGCGACTTCGTAACATTTCTCAGCGATTCATTTTCCATATTGCACACTAATGTTCTCTTGTATGTTATTTACGACTTTGTAATACCGACATAGCTTGCATCATTAACATAAACAGGATTATCAAAATGTAAGAGGCAAAATATATCGACGAGGAAGAGTTGTTGCAAGATTTCCTAAGCCATGGGGGAACCGGGTGACGGTCCAAAAGAAGATTAACCGAAGCCGAGTCACCCAGGCATTCACTCTAAGCACGTCTCAGTTTACGGCTTACCAATGGCCCACTAGTAACTATACGTTGCCCATTACTCGTCCACCACCACCACATACCTAAAATACCATCCATTACTTAATCCTTACCATACATCTGCAACTCCAAATCATTAATCAATCCCACTAACACTCGTTCACACCACCCACCCATCCACACCACCCACCCACCCAGACACACACACATACACCACTCACTCCCCCCCCACACACCACACCACTCACTTTCCCCCCCCCACACACACCACCCCCCCCCCCACACGCACACCACTCATCCACATCGATCATCCATCCTACTGATTATTTAATACTTCTTATTGAAGACGTCCTCTGACTGAAGGGGTCTATTTGTTTTTGTCCTTTTTAACCCCTTCAGAATGATGCCGTCTTTAATTTGCTGTGGAAGGGCCTCCCGTAATGAAAGATTAATGAAGGCTGTATGTATGTATCCTCTCTAGGTGGAAAAATTTATTCCCAAACCAAATATAATTTTCAGAAGTGTATAAAATTGACTATAACTGCTTTACATGATGAACATTTCACAGTAACAGCTCTGCCCCAAATGATCAACTTGGTTTTCGTATGTGTTCACTTAGTCGCTTTAATTTGACTGTTAAATCTTTGGTAGCTATATGAGTAAAGGCAAGGCTGTATACAAAGCATCTTTTAATTATCGTAAGCAGAAGAGCTTATAAAAATCGCATCCGAACATCGCAAGCCAAGGTTAAAATATGTTACAGTGAATTTTAAAATCTTGGACAGAAATAAGCAGATATATGCACACATAATTTGACACAATAATTAAATAGGACCTTAGGAGAGGATAAGTAACACCAAAGGATACTTTGGTGCCATAAGCAGGAATATATTGATCAGGAAGAGGTGCAGGGGACCTCCTACCCACATCAGAATACGGCTATTGGATTATTAGCTGTAAGCGAAGCTGTAAGTTGCTGATAATGTGAGTATGTATGTGTGTGTGTGTGTGTGTGTGCTTGTGTGTGTGTGAGAGAGAGAGAGAGAGAGAGAGCTCGCGCGCGCGCATGGGGGCGCATGTACAATGACAAACTATCATCCCAATGTGTGACGAATATACAGTATAGCGGAGGAATTAAACCATTTGCAACACGCACTAGTAGAGATAGGGGTTTCATTGTGTTTAGCCAGGTGTAAATTATCTTTGGACAGAACTGGGAAGATAGTTGTGTCCTTCATTGTACATGTGTTACTTAATTATGTGCTCGCGCGCATTGGCTGTGCATGTGTGTCTGTGCGCGCTCACATGTGTGTGTGAGGAGGAGTGCATAATTCGGATTATATCCAGTTTCTGAGTATCATCATATCTATTGGCCAATACTGTAAGGCTTTTATGTGTGTTTATGTATGTGTATATGATTAACAGGGAGGAGTTTCATGTGCTTGAAGTT
>JAGKTI010000899.1:93212-108096 GCA_018397915.1 Birgus latro
AGTTGTGCCGGGCAGTGGTTTGATCCTGATGTGCTGTGACTGAAAGAATTCCTTCCATCATGGATTTACCTGGTTTCCTTAAAAAAAAAAAAATCAGGTAGCCACTGCTTTTATGGCATCATGGTGTAGTGGTATCAGTACCTGACTTCCATGCAAGAGGTCCTGGGTTCGATTCCCAGTCAAGGAGCGTAAAAGTATATTTGTACACACGCGTTTAATGTGTGTTTCTCTATCATCTTAATACGCTAGTGTTGTGTCTGGGATAGATTAAAACTGCTCTGCCACTCACCGAGTTGTGTCGGGCAGTGGTTTGATCCTGATGTGCTGTGACTGAAAGAATTCCTTCCATCATGGATTTACCTGGTTTCCTAAAATCAGGTAGCCACTGCTTTTATGACACCATGGTGCAGTGGTATCTGTACCTGACTTCTATGCCAGAGGTCCTGGGTTCGATTCCCAGTCGAGGAGCGCATAAGTATATATACAGTATGTGTGTGCTTGTGTGTTTGTGTGTGTTCTTACCTAATTGTATCTTTACAGGAATGAGTCAAGGTCGTACTGTCCCGTGCATTAAACCATTTTTTTATCATACATAGCCTTAAATTTATGAATAGTTTGGGCACTATTTCATTCGGTAGTGCATTCCAATGATCAACTGCCCTATTTGGGAAACGGAATTTCCTTACGTCTTTATCGCCTCTCTTTTTATGTTTTTTTTTTTTTTGCAGTGTCCTCGTGCTGATGCTTTCCCATATGTTATATATTCATTTATGCTTATTTTGTCTTTACCTGAGATGCATTTATATAGCATAGTCATGTCTCCTCTTTTCCTTCTCGCTTGTAGTGTTGGTAGATTCAGGTTTTCTAGTCTTTCTTCGTAGCCTGGATCCTTTAAGCTTGGTATCCAACTTGTAGCTGCCCTTTGTACTTTTTCAGTCATATTATGTGTTTTTTGAGATGAGGATTCCAGACTACTGATGCATAGCCTACTCCAGGGTTGATCTTATGAATGATATTACTATCTTTCTCAGCATGTCTTCATTTATATAATTATGTGAATGCTATTTTCATATTAACAAGCAATGTATACATGAATACGTGTGTGTGTGTGTGTGTGTGTGAGATGGTCAGTTATATGCCCTTGCTTTACCGTATCCTCTCTCTCCTTATAAAGGTTACATAGGAATTATGAACACAGTTTTGAAAGTATGGTGTTCTTGCATATTACTATGTTGTGTATGTGGCATGTATAAGTGCATGGTTGTGGCGAAGGTCTTCCCATACCTCACTATATCATCATCTTATAACGGTTAGGTCGGAGAGTTGGCATCCCGTATTTATAGCATATTCCATAAATGGAGCAAATCTGAAAAAAAAAAAAGGGATTTTAGTTTGGACCCCCCCCCCCCCCACCCCGTTTATGAAATCCATGGTATGTGCCTGTGGACACGTTACTATGAGTCCACACAGAGTTGACGTCTCTACCCAAGGTGATGTGAAGGTGACTCTCTCTCTCTCTCTCTCTCTCACGCGCGCGCGCGGGACTGCGCAGCATGGTATTCTCGGTGACAGGAAACATTGTACAACCGCTTCCTTGCTGACTTATTATGCATATTACACGTTAACCCTTTGAATCCTGTCACGTCTTTGGTTTTTACTTTCGGACGATTTCAGCAAACTTAGGAAAGCCCTGTCGTATGGAAGGGGTTAATGAAGAGCCGTTTCTAACCTCATCACTCACAAAAATCTGTTTTAAAGCTGAGTGAAAATCATCTGGAGACAGCACGACTAACACTAAAACAACAGCAGCAGCAGCAGCAACAAAACAAAAACGTTATCTGATTGAAGGGTCATTATTTTCTTGTACCGTATTCTATTTCCATGAAGTTGTTTTAATTATTATTTTTGCCTCTATTACAAGACGCTTTATTCCTGCAAGGGGTGGCCACAAACGAGTAGCTTCCTTATCGGCCTTTCCCCCGCCATCAAGCTGCCTTTTCTGCTGTTCACTCCCTCTCATCCATATACATCTTAACCCTATCCCTCCATCTCATCCTCGGTCTCCCACTCCCCTTCCTCACCTCCCGTCTACTTCATCACACTCATTCTTTTATTCAGTATATCATTGTCCTTTCTCTCCACGCTACCGTCAAACAATTTTATTCATCTAGTAGCAGCAGCAAAAATGTGCCACGAAAAGACATCGTACTGAAGGAGATAGGTATTCAAAAAATAGTGTAGTCGGGACTAAAAGTCTGCCTAATATTGCACCTCGTCTGCTCCTCACATCCTTCTGCTGGCTAATACTTCTGATTTGAAAGAGAGCCTCTGTGGTACAGTGATAGAGTGTGCGTCTCGCACGCTGGTGGATTCGGGTTCGCCTCCCACCAGAGTTGTAAAAATTTTGGGAAGCGTTCACCGAGCTACTTACCGCTTTGGCGGACATAAGGGATGCTGTGATTGAACCAGTGTTGCATACTAGTATGCTTGAACCCAGTCGGCTTAAGGCGGGCCGATTACACTTGGTTCACAGACCACACGCACACCCAACGTCACTCCAACACAATACAGTCACACAAGCACTCTACATACTATCTCTGCAGAGCACCACAACTTGGTGGAGTGGAGATACAGATACATAAGATAGACACAGACTTACATTTCTCTGCCCATGGATGATGATACTCTGTGATATGATGCGTGAGGGAAGAAAATGACAGACATGTCCTATGTGTGAAGTAGATGAGTGGTATACTGAATGCATACCTCCTCAAAATACAAATAATTAATTAATTTCGTAACTTCTACATTAAAGTTGTAAGCAAATCTGAGAAATATACTGAAATCTTTTATTGTCATATATTTTATTTATCTGTTTTATATATGTATTTATTAGCTACGACATCCACAGTAATTACAAAAAAAAATTCCTACTAAAGTTCCACGCGTACCTATAACTCAGTGCCAATTTTCCAGTTTCCACCAGTTTACAGTGCCAGTTATATGGGCTCGGTTGTGATATACAGAACACATTACCCACATTGACGGTAGTCCATGTATAACGTTCATCTTCCATCCACCAGGCGACTTCCCGTGTTATGGGGACGGCACAGTTTGTGTTGTCAATATCTGCCCTGCATCGTTTGTTCATTTCCTACTTCCACTGCCACACTCAACCCACCCCAACAGAATGAGCCTTCCCTGCAGCACACACATTATTGCCAGGTGAATTTCTAGTGTAGCATTATTTACAGACCACCCTGTATAACAAGGACTCCAGCCAAAAGACCTCATCTTATATTCTTATTTTCTTCTGACGATCTTATTCAGCCTACAATAAATTTCTCAGAACTGATGGGTTTGAGACGACATTTATTGCTCCCTTCGCTACCACGGAGCTCTCCTACGCAATAAAACTGTCCAATGGTGACAAGAAAAAACAAAAAAGGCGTCATCGTAGTAAAGGGGCTAACGTAGCCAGGAAGAGGAGATGAGTGTTCACGAAAACCACTGTGTTCTGCTTTGATTGTTTTTAATTCATCTTAACTATAATACATCTACGTTAACTTCGAGATTTCCGTCATTAGGTAGTTTATTTCACATAGTTCAATAATAGAATAAAACAAATATGGCAGATCTATATCCTTTCCATAGCATTTCTTTGTGACCAGCACCACATTCCAGTGTTAATCTATCATTACAGCTCTACATTCAAGACAGACTGCAATTTCAGGCCAAGTTAAAACTGATAGAGTATAAACATACAATAATACTTATCTACGTTTAACTCATAATCCCTTCAGTCTGATGACATTTTGTACTTTATTCTTGCAACCTATCTATCTATCTATCTATAGCCAGACGCCATAATCCCGTAAGGGGTGACTGTTCGTCTTTGAGTTACAGTGGTTATTTTACGGGGAGAGGCACTAACCCTCCACCAACCCACTTGTTGACATGTAGAGAACACGTGTAGGTTGGTTATATGGTTACCACCCAGCACTGCAAATGGTTTTCTGGTCTACAGGAAACCATTAGGCTTGTCACTCAATGTAAAGTCATCTGGAAAGGAAAGTTGAGTAACAAAAAGTGACAGGAAAGATAAAAGAAACAGGAAGAGAGGAGGGCAGATACAGAAAAAAAATTATAAAGGTGAAGGAAAAAGTAGGCAGCACTACATCATGTGAGTGGATGATGACTGCCACTACCTACCACCAACCTGCAACCACCAGGCTATTTTATTCAACTTATTACAGACATCTAGTAGTAAAGGGGTTTAAAAAGACAACAACTAACTAATTCAGTTCGAAAAGTTTCTGAATAAAGTCATTTGGAGATAACAAGACTATTACATATAACAACCTCGAGTTGATGGGATTAAAAGAATTATCCTAGACGACAAACAAACAATTACAGAGAATGACGTTCACAATAAGTATAAAATAGGCGTAGAATATGTATAAATAGGGCATATGATCTTGATAATGGCAAATTTGCTTTCCATTGCAGTGAAGTTGGGGAATGGGTTTCAACCCTTGATCCTTCATATACAGCAGAGAGAGAGAGAGAGAGAGAGAGAGAGAGAGAGAGAGAGAGAGAGAGAGAGAGAAAAAAAGAAAAAAAAAAAAAATCAGGACAGGTGGAATTTGCACAGACGTTATTTGGTAGTACAAGTGACCTTGGCGTAAGACAGGGGGCACGGTGGCTCAGAGGTAGAGAGAGCATCAAGCTCGGGACCGGGGGGTCGCGAGTTCGAGCCGCGCCCGGGACTGCCGTGCCGGGAGGGATAGCGCCCTCCTGTTACCTAGTGGGGCTATATGATCTCACTGTAAGGTCTAGCTCGGGGGATTCTTTAATCCCTTTTGGCGTAAGAGCCTTTAATTAGGCTACGTGAAGGGAAACGCATGGCATGTGAGAACAGAGCAGGGAAGGTCAGGTTAAGTCAGGGCAAGAGAGGGTGAAGCATGTCCAGTATGTGATTATCCTGGGTCCTGGTAGAAATGGTGCATAAACAGGGCAAAGCAGGACATGTAAGGTCATGGCAGGTTCAACATGTTATTGTCGTGGAGAAGGCGCTGGGTGTTGTTGAACATACCCAGCATTGCATCCACCATCCGCGGAATACCTCGCCTCAGCTCCTCCTCCGTACCTGCATCACCATGACTCAGCTGCAGCAAAAAATAAATTCATCATCTTGGCCTTTCTGCCCACCTAACGATTTTGTGCGGTAGTTAATATGTAAGTAAATAGCATAAATACATACAAATACATACATACCCATATTTCACCCCATACATATACATACCCATATTTCACCCCAAACATATACATACCCATACATGCATGCATACCCATATTTCACACAGAATAATTATCCTTGTATTTTTTTTTTTTACGACGGGTCGTTTTACCTTTCATGCCGACTGCCACCAGAATACCAAGGAAAAGCACAACCCGCCCCCTTCACTCCCGTCATTGCATGCTTAAGGAAAATGGTAATATAACTGCTTATTACATTATATTACGTATTACTAAAGTCTAGGTTATGATCTTCAAAAGTACACACATTCTCCTGCCTACTTTGGACCAGCACTACTGAAAAATACTAAGAATACTCAAGACACGAGTGAGTGGGGTGTACGAGGTAGGGCTCAGAGCTAGGTGTAGCGAGGAAAATGTGAGTTTTGGTTTCTCCACCGAAACATCTCTTTACCCGGGCATTTCTTCCCTCAGCTCCAGTGTCCTGGAATTTATTTGATTCACACTAGAAAAATAATATGTGATCCTAAGTTTTCATTCTTTCCTCGTCCTTCTGCCTACGGGTGACTTTGCACTCCCTCTTCTTTCTTTCCTTCTTCTTTCCTCTTCCTTCTGCCTATTGGTGAATCTACACTGAGTGACAAGCCAAATGGTTTCCTGTAAACAAGGAAAACATTTACTACACTCGGTGGTATCCATACAACCATACTTTGGCGCCTGGTGGTTTAGTGGGTAATGAAGGCACTCCAGTCGGATTGAGCCGGTGAAGGTTTATATCCAAGTGATGGTTGGGGTTTATTACTCGCGTAATGGCACTAAGAGCTAAGTGTGGCTGGTCACTCTCATCTTAAATGTCAGGACCAACTTGCCTTGCCCCGGGCTCCTACGCTCCTCATAGGGCAGTGTAGGATTGGATGATGGATGAATGAACAAAGAGTACATGTTATGGTGTTTGTTTGAGAGTTGTGAAAAGAAATGAAATTTTCATGAGCTAGGGTTATAGTTAAATTAGGTAAGTTTACCCCTGAACTCCCAGTTTCTTCCCACTTGACCTTGAAAAGGAAGAGATTCTAACTTTTATTCATTTACCATCTGAAATGCAATCATTGATTAACTTTATTCATTTTGGTAAGCTACGTGTTCAAAGGTCAACTCCTCGTCCTCTGATCACGAACGATTGATTTGGGGTTCTTTTCTAGACCGGGTCTAGTGCAAACAACTAGAGGAACAGGGCATAAAAACTCGGGTCAACCAACCTTACACCTATATTGCCTCATACTCAACGCAATACTTAACACAATACACTGTACAGGTAAAAGGCTCACTAAGACCGAAGGACTCTGGTTTGGGCTGCACCCAGGTGTCATCCAGGTGTGGGAGGGGTCTCGTCAGGTGTGCCCTCCTGCAGGAGGCACGGGACCACTGCCAGGGGCCGGGTCGTCTGGAGTGGGCTGCTGGGCAATGTGGAGGGAGGCCCTTCCCTAGCGGGGCCTCGGTAGGGGAGTCAGCCCTCGGGACAGGCCAAACAAAGCAACCAGGCATGCTTGTTTGCGCCTGCTCCTGGAGGAGGACTGCTTGCTGAGGGTGCTGGGGACATCACGCTCCGGGGTCCTGGAGGTGCCCCTGGGTGTCCTAGGGCTGCGGTCTCGCTCAGGCCGAGTGGCCATCAGGGGCTGCCTGCGGAGTACCTTCCTTAGGGAGTCCGACAGCGAGGGGCATCGGTGCGCTGGCTGCAGGGCACTGATCCCCAGACTCACTATGGGGCCTCACCACATCTTCTCCAGCTGCAACTCCACCTAGGAACTGCCTTTGTGGGGAGAGAGAGAAGGGTGTCCCGTTCGGCCTCTGGATGGGTAAGGCAAGCAAGAGACGTCCTCCATGAGGGGCGTCTCAGGGGCAGCAGACAAGGAACGTATGGTGGCCGATCCCTCCCCAGCGTGGACAGTGGCCATCGCCGTGGTTCCACTAACCCCTGGGACAGCAGGTGAAGGGCGTACGGTGGCCGACCCTCCCGCGGTGCGGATGGTGGCCATCACCACGGTCCTGCTCCTAGTGGAAGGTCCACCGTGAGAGGCGTCACAGGGGGTAGCAGACGAGGGATGTACAGTGGCTGATCCCTCCCCGGCGTGGACGGTGGCCATTGCCACGGTTCCACTAACCCCTTGAATGACAGGTGAAGGGCGTACGGTGGCCGACCCTTCCCTGGCGTGGATAGTGGCCGTCACCGCGATCCTGCTCCCTGTGGAGATGGCAGATGAAGAACAAATGATGGCCAATCCTTCCCTGGTGCAAACGGTGGTCGTCGCTGCAATTCTGCCCTTCTCTGGGGTTACAACAGAGAGACAAACAGTGGCCGGTCTCTCCCCAGTGCGGACGGTGGCCGTCATCACGGTGCTGCTCCCAGCGGAGGCTGCAGGTGAAGTGCATACAGTGGCTGACCCTTCCTCAGCAGGGACGGTGGCCGTCATTGCGGTCCTGCAGGGGGGGAGTAGCAAAGAAGTGTACGGTGGCCGACTTATCTGCGATGTGGATGGTGGCTGTCATGGTGGTGCTACCTGGGACTGTATTGTTACAAGTTCCACCCCGATCCTGGCAAGTGCTGGCCCTGCTGGAGGGTAGTCTGCCGGGGCTGTGTTCCTCTGTTTGGCTCCATTGAGGGGAAGAGGGTCACAAGGTAGTGAGGGATGTAGGCCCATCTAGATTGGAGCCTGTGTTCACCCTATGTGCTTCCCTGTGATCTCCTGGGGTCGGTGTTGCGACACCCTGTCCGTGGTTCCTCCATGGGGTGGGTGTTGCATCACCCCTTCCGTGGTCTCCCGTCGGGGTGGATGTTGCATCACCCCTTCCGTGGTCTCCCGTCGGGGTGGGTATTTCACATTAACTGACTGGGAATGTAATCACTGGTTATAAACTAGCATGCAGGAATCATTCTGTACTGTAACACTGCCACAGTGAACAAAGGCTTTTCCCAACATGCCGTTCACTTCATTTCTCTTGTTAATCACTTGTCAGTTTTTGCTAAGACTACTTCAGACTACCTCTAATGTGTCTATGAGGAATATATGTGTAAGTACTAACCTCTTTAGGAGGGCAAAATAACCTACAGATCCATGGGAAGTATGAGTGCAAGAGGGATTCCTGCCCAGCTCTGCTCCGGCAAGAGGAGAACCCACTACAAGGATGAGATGAGGGAAAATTCCATTTACTAGTTTCTTCTCTTAGCTAATTTGGCTGTACGAATTTAATATGAGAGGAAGGGTTATCAAATACAATTCTTATCGTGCACTCGTCTCTTTTTAATCATTCAGTTTTACTAGGATTTGGGGAAATTGAGGGGAAAGCGGAACGTTACGTCACCCCAGAAGAACAATGACGTCAGGTTCTCAGCTATTTGAGTCAAGGATGGCGGGCAGTTAGAATCCAATCTTACTCCCATTGCATTCATGGTGCCCTAATATTAACCCGTCCAGTCCCGACCGTTTTTTTTTTTTCCAGCCTACCCCCAGATCCCGACCGATTTTGACTTTTTTTTTGGCTGAAACCTTCACTTTTGGTGAGAAACATCGAAATTTCATAGAGAAATCGCGATCCTGAGGTAAAAAAAATGTTGATACAGGTGTCACTCAACCTTACCTTTTCCTTCTTTTTCAGAGTACCTGGCTAAAGAAAACGAACTATGGAAGGGTAAAACTAATTCAAGCCACTTTAAATTACGTATTTATTTCATTTATTTGGTACGAATTTATGTGTAGGACAAGTCTATATTGGTTTTCACACAATAATATAGGCATTTATAAGCAATGTTCACTCACCCAAAACCCCAGTATATGGCACCTTTACGACATTACCACCTCATCACTTCTGTTTGTTTCTACCTCTAGCTTCTTTGTTTCTTTGTCCTCCACCTCAGGAATCACTTTCACCGTGAATTTCATCATTGGAGAGACCGTGGGGCAACATACCTTTACTGGTTAGGTTACTGCTAACAGGTGAATTGCCCAGTGTGGGGGGAGAGGGGGAGGGGGGTTAGGTGGGTCCAGGCGGGTCCAGACAGTATCCCCGCTTGACAGCAGGTAGAGGAAGGTCTCCCACATATGCCTACCAAAAATCACCCGCGAATGTTGAAAAATGTGCACACAGTGGACCTTGCAACTGCGTGACATACGATGCACGTCGTTAGGTCTGTCCGCGGAAAAAAGTAGCGACGTGCATCGTACGTCAGTGGGACTCGGCGGGTTAAAGTAAGTACAAATATTGTTGTGCCTATTTTAGGCGACAAGTGAGTGAAGGAAAAAGTCTTACTCAGAACTTATAAATGACCTCTACAGATCACTGGCACCATTATATCCTGACCCTAATTCACACTAATAAAAAATGTTAGTAGGAAAATGAGAGCATTCTGAAACTCAGTGGTCCATGCTTGCATGGGTTTCACCTGACTGCTGCTGTCCAAGCCGCATGGTGTCTTCTACTGGTTCAGCTTTCTAACCCTGGGGACCCTTCTTAGGATCCCAATACCTAACCCAGAGGACCCTTCTTAGGATCCCAATACCACGCTTTTCTTGTTCTGCCAGCTGGGATTTCCTTTCAACTTTCAGGTCTGTACAGTGGCTCATCCATTTACACATTTACTCATGTCTAAACCAGCTCAGTCTTTCCATTGGCATCATTTCACTCACACTTTAAAAAATCAAACATCTTCTTACATCTACACATGTTGTATCGTCACTCAGTGCGGCATTAGTTTCATTTGCCATTTTTGTATCATTATATTAAAATCCGTGGATATATTTGTCCTTTACTATCACTGGCGTACCAGGCGGGGAGTCTGGGGAGACGGCATCCTCCTCAGGACCAGGACAATGCGTCTTGTCCAGGGCAAAAGCTGATTTGTCTGAGCAGATCCATTTGTTGATGTGCGAGGGTAAACTCTTATCGTATTGTATTGTATCTACCTAATGGCAGCTCTCCAAGTTGCTCAATCTCTGGAATCTTCCATATTAAGTCTCCTACTTTTTTTTTTTTTTTTCTGAACCATATTCCTTAATCAGAATCAGTTTTCATGTGAATATAGGTCTGAACATGATGTTTAAAGCACTGAAATTATTTACAGATAAATTATATTTTATATTTATTCATATTTGTGTACTATGACACTAATGTATTGAAACATCAGGCTTTCTGTTTTCATATAATCTTGTGATTACAAAATTATCAACATACTCCAAGTCATGTTAGTATTAACATTTGTGTTATTTCATACATGTGGACATACGTAGTGGTAGTTTTTATTTGGAAATCAGGGCAACGTCGCATATTTTCATGGCAGACCGCCCCCCCCCGAAATGTCTTCTCGTATGTTTGTTTATATTATTGTTTCATATCCACAGTGCATAACATTTCTCACTTATGAAGCATATCGTTTACCTTTCATACAGATAATTCCTTGATGGCCAGTTTTCTTCCACTCACTTCTACTCTTGCAGCTGAGTTAGCTTGTGTAGATCACCACCCCACGGTAATTATTTTGCCGAAGTAAGAAAAATTAATGTAGTGAAACCCACATCTTTTATGATAATTTCCTCCAGTCCAAATGGACATGAGTTCAATTCCCGGCGGAGGTAGGAACAGTTTAAGAATTTGAATTTCGTTGAAACAGACTTTACTGATCTACCATTATACATATCGACATGTCATAAAAACACCCCTGCTAATATCAGTACACCAGTGTTCAGTATACACAGTAGGTGTTGGCACCCGGGTGGTGACATGTGGAGGTGTGTCGAGTACGTAGGAGGCCTGCTAGGCTTCAGGGAACGGGCTACTAAAGGTAGATTCACACTGGACAAAACGGCTAACATACTGTATTACCTAATTTTGCAAACCATTTTTATTATACTTTACTTGTGCTCTAGTGCAATATTTTTTCACACACAAAAAAAGAACAACTGATATCTGGTTTGTTTGAGTATTCACTGCAGCAAGTTAAATCCCACTTTCAGCTCGCAAATGTAGCTAATATGTTACCCGTTTTCTGACCAGTGTGTCATAGGGTTAGGCTTATGCTCACAGTTGGAAGTACTATTAAAAAAAAAAACTGGCTGAACCACACACTCTCCTTGAATATTGCACATTCATGATTGATCACGTCTTACAATCTACCATTTACATTTGTACATTTCTTGCGTAGGTATTTTACATGAACATCAAACAACATTGTCACCGAGTTACTATCAGTCCCTTCCCTGGTTATGGCACAAGGCCACTGACCAATCTCCCACTAGCCTCTGTCCACATTTAGTCAACATGCATTCACTTTCACACTACTTAACTGCATACCATCCCCTCACTTGTTGCATTTCTCCACAAAACTCTGCTTATTATTACCCATCAGAACTAAACCATCAGCATACAACAGAGTACAGTCTGGTTTGTGGAATAGCCTACAGTGACTTAAATGCATACTACACCTGAAATTTAAGGCAGTATTACAAATAAAAAGAGACTTCAGACATAGCCCTGATGTACGTACATCCACCATTATGATGATGATGATAACAACAATAACAGTTAATAGAAATCTGTATAAATAAACAGCAAATTCTGTCTGTCCGTCCGTCTGAAACCCCTCTAACTCGGGACACACTTGTTCTACATAGACATATTATGCCTTTTTGGAATCAGGATGATCCCGGGATTGAAAATCCGCCCTTCATCTAGTGCTTGAACAGTTTATGAAATTCTGTCTGTCCGTCCATGTGTCTGAAACCCCTCAAACTCGGGACACACTTGTTCTACATAGACATATTATACCTTTTTGGAATCAGGATGATCCCGGGATTGAAAATCTGCCCTTCTTCTGGTGCTTGACAAGTTTGTGATTTGAAGAACTCAACTCAATTGAAGTTCCACGGAGTTTGTGACTTGAAGAACTCAACTGAGGGCTAGCCCTCCGCAGGAGCTAGCTTAAAAGTTCGTACGGAGTGCGGACTTTTAAGCTAGTAATCAATAAATTCAGTACCTGGCATTAATAACAGCTAACCCTACAATATCCCACACGAGGTGTAGGAGGCCAACGTTAGTAAAATGCCCAGGAACCCAACCCAACAGGCCAAAACATCTACTGCAGTCCTGGCTCCAAAGGTGGCTCCTGAGACACCACTGGAATATGAGTGTCTCCCCAAGAAAGACACAGGGAGCCGGCGTGCCCTGCTGCCAGAAGTCCCTCTAGCCCAGAGCCGCCACACCGCCCCCATTGCAAACCAAGCCACCAGTACCAGCAGCGATGATGGCTCGTCAACTTTGTGCTTCCTAGAGGCAGCACAACCGAGCTTGCTAGAGGCAGTTTGGCAACGCAGAAGGAATTCTAGTGTTTCAGTGTGTTTGCTAGACACAGAATGACTGAGCTTGCTAGAGGCAGCTTGGCAACGCAGGAGTTCCAGACCACACACTCCCTGGAGTCTGGCAGGCTTCCCCAGTGTGACTCTGAAACTGGAGCAAGTCCTCCACCCACCCCCCCCACACACATCCCCTCCCACAGGCAGAGAGTGCTCTCCTACCCCTGGAAAAGGAATCCCGGGCTTAGTAACATAAACTTGTTGACCCAACTATCTCTGGTTCCTTCTAACTTCACTGCTAGAACCACTCTGGGCACAAACCACACAACCCTATCACCAGGCTAAGAGGGAGAAAGATTGCTAGATTACTGGGCCTCCACTTTTCGGAGCCTAGGCCATTGCCTATCTCCCCCTTAGCCTTATTGACATATAATTCACTACACCATAACGCCTGTTGCAGAAACAGAGTCAATCCCCGGCCCCCTTCCTATTCCAGAGTATCCCCAGAGGCGAGTGTCAGTGTAATATCCGGGATAACCCCCTCCAGATCTTCCTTCCCAATTTCCCTTCACCTCAACTGACCATTTCTTGTATGTAAATCTTGCGATATAGGCTGTAAGGTTCTATGTAGAAGCTTGTGCACTAATAATTCTTATATCTTGCCATTTGGAGTTTCTGTGTATACTCTGTACTCTAAAGGTGTGTTGAATCCTGCTTTGGTGTTCCTCCCTGTTTAGAGGAACCCCATTGGACTAGGAATACCCTAGTACAACAGTTAGGCTACTGTAGACTAGAACCAGTCTATACCCCTGGTGGCACCACACCACTGAAAAACCGCCAGCAGTCCCTTGTGTATTAGAATGACCTCAGGGCGTCAAGGTGGATGCAGATTATGAGACAGACTGAATAGTGACTTGGTGATTGACAGGCTTTATAAATACAGATAACCATACGCAGACAGACGTAGAGATGAAACCTTTTCTTCTGTGAGATCTGTCTCTTTAGGGTCAACATCAAGACATGAGTAAATAAATAAGTACAATGATAAGATAAACACATGAGAAACACATTAAGGTGGTTTGGCCTTGTGGAGAGGATGAAGAGTGAGAGACTAATAAGGAAAGTGTATGTGAGTGAAGTGGAGGGGGGAAGAGGGAGGGGGAGGCCAAGGATGAGGTGGGGTGATGGAGTGGAGAGGTATATGAGAGAGGGGGTGTGAGCTTGGAGCAGGGCAGTGGAATGGCCGGGGACAGAGTGACATGGAGGCAATCTGTTTGTGGCCACCCCTTACAGGATTAAGGCGTCTGGCAATAGACAGATCAGATAAATACAGAAGATAATGGGGAGACAGATAAAAGCACAAACAAACTAAAGTTCTCAACTTGTATTTAAGTGCATGTTTCTTAAGGGTCAGCATAAAAAAGCCAAAGAAATATGGAAAAAAAGGAAAGGAATGACAGGTAGCCACACAAAGGGAAGAATAAACAACAACCTCACCCTCTCTAGGAGCGTCTTTCTGCTGGGCATGAATGTCAACACTATGCCTGTGAACGTTTTGACCATCACAGTGTTTTGGTGCAGACCCACAGTGTTGTTGTACAGTCTCGACGTGGCCGTGTTGAATGGCTCATCATCAGAAGTGTTTATTAATTCACGCGCGAACTCCATGACGAACTCTGAGGGGAAAAAACAATAAAATGGAAGAGTTGGTATACTGTGCATACATAGTCGAAAGATGGGCCATTAGAAAGCATATGTGAAAGTTTTATCTCTGCCAGTACAGACTCCACATATATTTTTTCTTGATAATTGCCTTTGTCCGAATTCTATCGATTAAAAAAGAACCTATTTTAAAAACTCTGCAAAAAGAAATAGAAAGATGGATTATTTAAAGCATAAATGATATTCTTATCCCTATCAACACTGGCCTAAGATCTAACCCACCCCGTACTGACCACTTTTTTACCCAACCCACCCCCAGAACCTGACCAATCTTCAGCTTGTCTTTTTTTCGCTAAAATCTCTGCTTTTGGTGAGAAACATCGAAAATTCAGCAAGAAAGCGCTCACCGCAAGTTAAAAATGCCGTAAACAGGTGAAAGGCCCCTCACCTGGCTACCGTTTTCTATGAAGCTGCGCTCCATAAGACACTCCCTATGCAAGGGAAACTTAGCGAAAACCACTCAGCCTAGTAGGTATTTAATTATTTGGTATGAATTTATATATAGTACAACAAGAGTGTATTGGTTTTCACACAGTAATATAAGCGATATAAGCATTGTTCACTCA
>JAGKTI010000900.1:0-11379 GCA_018397915.1 Birgus latro
AGTGTGTGTGTGTGTGTGTGTGTGTGCGTGTGTGTGTATGTGTGTGTGTGAATGTATGTATGTATGTATGTATGAGAGAGAAAGAGTGAAAGGGGTGAGGCAAGGACAGATGCAAACTCTGTGAGAAGATTAAATACATAACTAAATAATATGCAACTCACTTCAAAACGCCCAGACATTCTGTGGGTGTGGTGAGAGCACTCCACATGCAGGCCGTAGTGTCATCGGAGCCTGTAACGATGAGGGACCCGTCGTCGCTCATCACCATACAGTTGATGCTACCGCTGTGTTCCCTTTGACACTCTAGGGCCTCAGCACTGGCGACCCCACTGCCATTTTGGTCTTGGTTCTTGCTGCCTCCGCTGCCCATTATGAATCTGATGCTTTGCTGGTGTACTTAATTACGGGATTAAGGTGTCTGGCTGTAAGTAGATAGAAGAGACGTTGGGTTTCCTTTATTTTTTTTTTCACCGTCTGTTGTCTTTTTCTAAGTCTTACGTAATCTTTCACTTTTTCAAAGTGTTGATTACTCCTTTTACGTTCTATATATACTCGCCTTGATCAGTATCCCCTTATTATTTCGGTAAGTTTTTTTTTTTTTTAATGTACGTGTCGATTTCTTTACTGTTCTTCCTAAGCCTTGTTTTCCCCTAATTTTCCTCTAATCTTTCGCTCACTTTTCCTTAGCAGTTTTCTACGTCTTGGATTCCCTTAATTTTCAATTCCTGTTTCTCGATGTTCTGTGATGCTCCTTCGTTTTTACTTAATAACTCTCCCTGACTGTCTTGCTTACATTGATTTTTTTTATTGTTATATTTATAAATTTCGTTTCTTTCTCCAGCTTCCTCCCGTTCTTGTTTCTCCTGCTTATTTTCACAGCTCCTGTTTCTGCTACTTCTTCTTCCAATTCATGCTTTCTCTGCTATTTCTTTCCTGTTCTTATTACTTTCTCTACCGCGTGATTCCTCTTTCTTCTTCTCCAAGTTTCTGCTGATACTTCTTTCAATCGATTTCTCTACTCTGTTAGCTTTTAAGTTTGTGATTTTTCCCGCTCATACTTCTGCTCCTGCCACTGCCCTTTTATATACTGTAGCTTTTCTTTCGTATTCTTTCCTCCCACGCTCTTGCTATGCTCTTCTCAAGTTCTTAATATAGCCCTCTTCAGTGATCGGTTTCTGTTCTTTTCACCTGCACTTTATTACTTTACCTGTTCCGTTACCTGCCCTCAATTACCTGTTCCTGTTCCCTGTTATCTCTTCCTATTCCCAATTACCTGTTCCCCTTCCCTATTCCTGTTCCCAGTTACCTGTTCCTGTTCCCTTTTACCTGTTCATGTTACCTGTTACTTGTTACCCCCTTTCCCTGTTACTCGTTCCCTGTTCCCTTCCTGTTACTTCTTTCAGTTCTTGACTCTTTCCCCCCGTTCGTACTTCTACTTGAAAGAATATTTTCGTGCCTTAAGTAAATTCTTGATACTTCCTACTGCAGATACTCTCTCACGAAACTCACGAATCGTCCTGCTCCTCTTCCTTCTTATTCCATCTTATTATGTCTCGAACTCTACTCTTTCCAACTTTGGCTATTCCTTTTTCCTTCCCTTCAATTTTCCGTTCCTGCTGCTGCTCTTTCTTCCTCAGAATTTTGCCTACCCCTGTTCTTTCTTCAAATTCTTTTTATCATCTTTATCGTTATCTAATGTCTTCTTCTAACACTTAAACCCTCTCTTCCATGTTTCTGATATTCCCTCCTCGTCATTCTGAATTTTCTCGTTTCTGTTTCTGTTATGTCCTTATATAAGCTCCAAATCTTTATACTCTACGTCTCCTTCAGCACATAATTCCTATTGTTCTTGGTGGCTATTTTCCTCACTTCTTTTTTATTCTTCTAGCCTCTGCCACTGTTCAAACCTCCGCTACGTCATCCTGCTGGGAGAAACAACATGGGTGGTTTAATTTACGAGCCTAGTTACAGTAAGTAGGTGTGATCAGTACTGAATGCATTGGAAAAGCAAGAAACATAAGTGTTGTGAGAATTTAAACCTGATCAGTTCGATGAAAAATTGTATACTCATTTCACTCTAACTAAAAATTCTACCTCTCTACCTTGAATACTGAAATGTAACAAGAGATTAAAACCAGAATACGTTGCTAGTCAGGCACGAGTGCTATAGAAAGGACGTAGAACCGTAGCATTGTCTTTTTCCACCGCTGAGCTACGTGAAATAAGCTGCAAGTTGAAAAAGACCTGGGTAAAGCTGAGGTGAAAGAACTATCGCTTATATTCCTCAGAGACGACTTTATTCAGTTTAGGAAGGAAAACAATGTTGGGTTAATGGAAACTGTTTCTAACCCGGGACTACAAGTGATATCTCTAAAGATTAAGAAAATAATTTAGACGTAGCAAGAATTTTTTACCTGCTGGGAGGTAAGGAAAGGTGGGTAGGTAAAAAGAAGGGAAAGAGAGAGGTATGGTTGGGTAGGAGAGAGGGAAAGGAGGGCAGAAAGGGAGGGAGGGAGGAAAGTAAGTAAGGGAGGAAAGATGGGTAGGGAAATGGGTAAGGGAAGGTTGGGAAGTAAAGAGGAGGGGAAGAGAGGGGTACGGTAGGGTAGGAGAGAGGAGATGGTGGGGAGGAAGGGAGGGGTGGGGGTAAGTAGAGGAGGGAGGGAAGGTAGGAAGGGAAGTAGGTAAGGGAGAGTTGGGAGGTAAAGAGGAGAGAGAGAGAGAAGATGTTGGGGATGAAGTGAGAGGTGGGGAAAGAATGTAGAGGAGGGAGGAAAGGTGGGTAGTAAGGGAAGGTGGGAAGGTATAAGGGTGGGGGGAGAGAGGGGTCAGGGTAGGAATCAATGTTTCCTTGACTGCAATACTGGTCGTCACAACATTCACCCACCCCCACTCGAATGAATATTGCACAATCATTAAGGGGCGGCGGGGGGGGGGGGGTGAACGCTTGCGGGATTAGCATGCCTTGTAACACCCCTCTAAGCGGAAATGTCAGGTGGGAGAAAGACACGGGTTAGAGCGTGAATTCTTTATTTTCTCTAACGCCTCGGATTCTGTGTAGCTCGAAACGTTAGAGAAAGTAAAGAATTCAAGTTCTAATCTGTGTCTCTCTCCCACCCAAGATTTCCACATGTCGTAATGGATCATCCACATACTTCTCACTTACCACCTTTTTTTCTGCTTATGGAACATCAACATTTTTCTAATTTATTTATAAACATTGTATTCATATATGCCTTGAATTACAGGTTAAGGGTTGGAATATAACAAAGTTCTCGGTTTTGATTAATTTGTCTTCTTATTTATTTATTTTGCAAGAGGAAGGTTCTTTAAGACTGATAAAATCGTGTGGTATTAGTCGGAATAATAGACACAATTTATAAACTGCTGTCATATGGCCAAAAAGACTCAAATAAAGCAGAAATGATTGTTAAAGTGTAAGACACACAATTAATCGTTAGCAGGTAAAAGGTACTGGCAAGTCCCCTGAGGTTCACTATAGTCATTTGTTTTCATCCGACAGAGTTGGGCAACTCTCGCAACGTGAATGCTGTATCGTGGTTGCATAAAATTCAATGAACCTTAACTATGAAACAGGAATGAGTTTCCTTAGTTACTAGTCAAATCGACCCCCCAGTCTGACTACATCTGTCCATCAAGTGAACTGGAGGGGGTTAGGGATCTTTCTCAGATTAGAATTAATTTATTATTGCACCTCTTCTTACCAGCAAATTTCTGCATATATCACTTTTTTTTTTTTTTTTTTTTTTTTTAGTAATCGGTGTTGTTAAGAGTCATAACATGTTATAGGATTCACTGGTATTTTCTTGTATTAAGTCCATGCAATCTATATTAATGTTACAGTAAATAAATAGCATACCAGGCAGTGCTAAAGTTAAACATGCACAGTACATTGCTTAGAAATAAATGTTAGAGAGTCTTCTAAGTCTAGGAGACTACTAGGAGAATTTGGTAGCGGAAATGAGTAGCGACTACAGCACTTACGAAAATATAGTACTTTGGTAGTGAAAATGAGTAGCGACTATAGCGAGCTTGTTCTCACCTGACAAATATCTGTAGCCCGTTTTCACCTCAGCTGATGGTTAGGTTTAGTCAGACTGGAGGAGACTCATTCCCGTTTCATTTCCAGGTACGTCTTATGAACACAACCCAGCAGTACCGTAGAGTTATCGGTCATTTTTACCTTGAGGTGGGATATCTGGCCAATCTTTTTCCTGTGAGGTCCCCCAGAATTAAAGCGTTTGATGGTAGAGACAATGAAATATAAAGAACCTAATCATACTGGAAACTATTTTAAATCCCTCCACGACGAGTAATCCGAATGAAATCTGTTGGTAGGAAGAATAAAATATAAAAAGCAACATAACAATGAGGCCCATATTCTCCTAGCGTATGAAGACTCCCTAGCACCTCTTCCTTAGCGGTTTATTTTTGGATATGGCTGGCTAATATCCTTTTGTACGTTATTTATGCAGAGTTTGTCGATGTTTGAAGGATATATGTAACACAGAAGAGAACAGTAAGGAGCAATAAGCAAAATAGATTGCTTAGGAGGAAGTTAATGGTCATCGTAGTGAGAGATTTAAAGAGGAAAAAAGCTGTGAACGACTTATAACTTACCGCAACTAAAGGGATAACCAGCAGGCAAAGTTAGAATTACTGTGGTACTGGTGGTGGTGATGGTGGTTGATTTTTGGTGGTTGTTGTGGTTGTGTCTGTGGTTGTAGTGATGATTTATTTTAGCTGTGACTGTTGTGGTGAGATCTGAATGTGATGGTGATTGTAGTTACTGTGGTCGTGGCTGTGGTGGTTGGGGTAGTTGTAGATGACGGTGATGATATCTCTGGCTGTGGTAACTGTGACTGAGGCAGTAGGTATGATCGACGTTTGCTGTGATTAACTGAGGTGGTTGGCTGTGGTTGTGGTTATGTCTGACTGGTAGTTAATGCTGTGGTTATGGTGGTATGCCTTCGCTACCCCTGTATACAGTCACTATGCCAGACAAGGGGTCAGTGTGTGGGACCCCCACCAACCACCCAGCCAGACACCCTGCTACTGAATGCTGTATCTTGTGTATGTGTGTGTACATGTGCGTGTTGTCCGTCGCTCGGGTAACAACCCTCAACACTACCTTCACCATCAAACACACTCGAACACATACACGTACATACACACACTATTGTACACAGAGACGGGACCTCACGAGCGTAGCTCATTTCCTGTATATCACAATTAGGTAAATACACACACACACACACACGCACACACACACACACACACACACACACACACACTTGTCGCAGACTCCAATCGCAACAGTTACCACAACAATCATATGACGATGCCACGGCACGCTCGGCTTTTATTCAGCTAATACTTCTGAACGGAGCAAAAACAATCATCTTTTCCTTCTAAATTCTCAGAAACTCAATTCCTTTACAATTCTTACTGTCACTCACCTCGTACATTCAGCAAAGCGCAAATATTATGCTAATCACTATGGAGTCATACAGAAAGAATAGTATAAAGCCGTAGCATTGTCTTTTTTTTGCCACAGGACTATATGCCGCAAAAGGACGAAAATCTGGGCCAAGTTAAGATGAAAAGATTATGCGGCCTCCAAAGCCCAAAAGAATAGGATCATGCATTCCAGGTGTAATGAACGGAAAGTAATTTATTTTTCAGTTTTATTTTAGATAAAATCATAGGACATTTATGTAAATGGTACATATATGATATCTAGTAAGGATTCACGTCTGACATTCAACATTTTTCTTTTTCTTTACCCGTTCACTGCGATGACGTATTGTTTAATTAATTTCCGCAACCTCTACATGACTTTTTCTTCCGTTTAGGAGAAACATTTGAAATTAGTGTGATTAAATGGACAGGAGATGCTGGTGAGGGACGCCTCCACATGGTGGCACCGATATGAACGGGCGGCGGAGCGGCCTGGTTATACAAACGTTCTAAATCTCTTTCTTGTCCCCCAAAAGGAGGATGGTCGACGACAGAAGAAGGACAACTTCATTTCGCAGTACACTGGGTTCGCATTCCAGACTAACCTGGGGCTACACCACCACCACCACCACCATCACAACTACTACTGCTGCTATTACTACTACTACATAAGGCTAAATGGAAACAGCAAGAATAAAATAAAAGTGCGTCACCGAGGAGCAGACGATATCGATTTAAGACTGAGTACGTTTTATTATTATTATTATTATTATTATTATTATTATTATTATTATTATTATTATTATCGCTGCCATTAGAAGATTTCATTCAACCTAGGAAAGGTCTTTAACAGAAGTGGGATACGTCTAACTCCTCCAATTCGATAATGACGAATAAAATAATCTAGTTGTAATGATAACTACAGGGAGATTTAAATTTCCGTAGTTTATTCTAGGGTCAGTTTTAAGAAACAAAAAATGCTATATCCACACCGGTCCACGTACGATGTCGTCATTCTTATTTCATTATTGCTTCGGTCGGACTAGTTTCTTCTGCTTTAGAAAGACGTCAGGTAAAGTCCTTCCCATCATGCTGACTGGCCGTATAAAAATCTCCCATACCGTCGCCCACATTCCGGATTCGACCTGTTTGAATCGACCGTTTTTAGTATGATTCGACCAGTGCTAGATTTCGATCTCTATAAATATGACTGGACTGATTTTTTTTTTCGTTAGGAATTAACAGTTTCTAAAATCCACACTCCCTTCCATCACCCACCACCCATTTTAATCCTAAGGCGGCCTTGTCGAGCATTGAACTTTTTATTTGTACTGTTAATATACCTATGAAAATAACATGGATAGAACTGCTCTCGGCCCTACAGCGAAGCCCTTGTTTCAAACAGTCTGCTGTTTATAAGGACCACATTTATGTCTCAATGGGCTTACAAGAAGAACTTTTACTGAAGTTACAGGTAGAAGGCGCCACCATAGGTGTTAGCTGACAGCACATTTGGATTCTCCACGTCAAATAACCTTGTATGGGACCACTTTTATGTCTCTGAAGGCCTCCTTTAAACAAATCCACCTGACGCAGGAGACAAAGAACGCTGGCCACTCACTGACCTGCTGCTATAGTCGCGGGTAAAAATGATAACAAAGTAAGAAAATAGGTAGATCATAATATCTGGCTGATGTGACATAGGCTAACATGAGTATTACAATCATAAATAAAATTACGAACACATCACCTTGTCAAACTTTCATAATTTCGAGGTTACGCTGCTGCCCAGGTCGATGCTTTGGCTCGTATTCTCGGTGGTTAAGGAAGCTCCCTATCACCTCTTCCTTATCGATTTATATTTGGATACAGCTGGCTAATATAATTTTGTAAGTTATTTATGCAGAGTATGGTAATATTAGAATCATTTAAGTAACACAGGAAAGGAAGGTCAGTTGCAATAAACAAAATAAATCGCTTAGGAAGAGGTGTCAGGGAGTTTCCTTAACTAACAAGAATACGGGCCATACAAGGGGAAATATGTGCAATCTACTGTATACCTGAATTATAAGTCATGTTGCTAGTCTATGTGTTAAATATTTATACACACACACACACACACACACACACACACACACACACGCACACACGACAAGGCACTCAGACATGATTGACCTGTGATGGTTTGATGGTCTTGCATTGGCTTGTAAAATGACCGCATTCTAATTTATTTTGGAGACACCGTAACACCTCTTCCATAGCGATTTATTCTACACATCACACCTCAGTATCTTCTCGTATGTTACAAAAGCAAAGCATGTCGATATAAAAACGGCGCAAAACACCTACAAAAGAATGATAAGGTGTAATGGGCAAGCTAAATCGCTTAGGAAGAGATGTTGCGAAGCCTCCTATCCCAAAACCCATTACGCTATAGCTCTGAGGGACGTATTGTAAGTGGAACTGGAGGCTTCGCAACAACTCTTTCTCAGCGAATTATTTTGCATGCTAGTATTACACTTTAACATTTTCTTGCATATTGTTTGTATCTCATTAATATAGACAAAATTTCCACGAATAAAATACAAGAGAATGCTGAAGCGCAACTGGTAGAATAAATCGCTATTTAGGATGTCATAAAATCTCCAAAGATAATTAGTACACGAGCCTAAGTCACAGAGTTCGTTCCGTGTTGGGGAAGTCGTCGTTAAGTTGTCGCTCCAGGTCGTTCAGTCGCTGCTCTATATCTATCAAGCATCCTCGAATCTAAACTCTAATCCAACTCATCTTCTATAATATCTAGGTCAAGGCTGGCGGCGTCAGGGGAGGTCGTGCTGGGGAAGTACTCGCTGAGTCGTCGCTCCAGGTCGTATAGTCGTTTCTTCTGGCTCTGGTCGTAGTCGTGGGTTGGCTGTGGCAACTCGGGTGGTTCCTCACTGTTGGCGGGAGAGAAAGTGAGTGTCAGCGAGGTAGACAGATGGACAGATAAATAGATAGATAGATAGATAGATAGGTAGAGAGAGAGAGAGAGAGAGAGAGAGAGAACACTCATCTACCACACCCACCTGATCCCCACGGCATTCCAGATCTTAATCATGCCATCGTTGCCACCTGATATGACCCTCGTGANAGGAGAGGGCGAAGGAGGGGAAAAGAGGGAGGGAGGGGAGGGGAGGGTGAGAGAGAGAGAGAGAGAGAGAGAGAGAGAGAGAGAGAGAACACTCATCTACCACACCCACCTGATCCCCACGGCATTCCAGATCTTAATCATGCCATCGTTGCCACCTGATATGACCCTCGTGACGACCTGTCCCATGTGCTCGTTCACGCAGACCGCTAAGGTGGTGACGGCAGACTGGTGACCGCGGAACTTTCTCTTCAAGGCTCCGCTCCGAGCGTCGAATGCTCTCACCTGGCCGTCGTTGCAGGCTGTATATACTGGGAAAGAGCAGCATCAATAAATAATGATGAAAGCAATAATAATAATAATAACAATAATAATAATAATAATAATAATAATAAACGTAGTGAACCCAGAACCACTCCTGGAGTCGAATGCTATCACTTCACTTCGCCGTCGTTGCTGGCTGTGGTTGTGGGGGGGGGGGGGGGGGGGAAAAGTGCATCAATAAATGGTAATGAAGGTAGTATTTTGAAAAGTAATGAAAGACACTGTTGAAGGAAATTGTTATTCACTCCGGCTATTATCGTGCTGAAAGGATTAAAACTTCAAATGAAAATAATAAAAACCGCTGCACAAGGCTCGCATCATACTTGGCCTACAAATCATTCTTTTGTTACCACTGTAACTTCCAGATCTCTTGCAGGAATTCACAAACTCCATTGTCATAGTAAACTGAGGGCACCGTTGCCAAGACAGCATAAGAACTCTCCTGTCATGATAATTTACAGACAACTTTGCCATCACAACTTACAGGCCCCACTGCAGTAACTTACAGGCGCCGTTGTCATGGTAACTAAGAGACGCTGTTGCCATGGTTACTTACGGACGCCATTGTGGAACTTTGCCGTGGCGATGGAGTCTGTGTGGTCCTTGTATTCTCTGGTCAGCTCCAGTCCCTCCCTGGTCCAGCACTTGGCAACGTGGTCTGTACTGCAAGTGTACATTAGGCGGTGTACAACGCGTAGGTGCAGTACAGCGCCGTTGTGAGCCTCGTCTACTTTCTGTACGGAGGGAGTACATCATCATCATCATCATTAACATCATCATCATCACCACCATCATTGTAATTATGGTCTTAATCATTATAATTATCTGGTCATAATCATCGTCATTATTAATGTTATCATCACCACAAGTCACATTAATCCTCCAATCTGACTACACTTGGCCATCGACTGAGTTGAAAGAGATTACGGGTCTTTGTCAGATTAAAACAAACACGCTATAGTCAGGCAGAAGGTATCATCCTACACTAACCCACCATCCTTCCAGCCGAAGTCGACAAGAAAAAATTAGAATGACTCGGGAGACAGTTACCCACCTTCATAATGGTGCCCCGAGCAAGGTCCCACGCTATGATCATCTTGTCCTGCGCTCCCGTGTACAGAATCACGCCCTTAGGGTCAACGTCCATACAGGTGATGGGCAGACGATGCTCTTTGAACACCTGAAGAAGGGAGGGAGAAAAGGGGCTGTAGGTTAAATTCCTTTCACTTTAATTTGGCCCAGGTTTTCGTCATTTTGATGCTTTTTTTTCACGTAAGTCCGTGGCAGAAAAAGAATACTGCATCCCCTCCTCCCCCTCCTCCTTCTCTTTCTCTCTCTCTCTCTCTCTCTCTCTCTCTCTCTCTCTCTCTCTCTCTCTCACACACACACACACACACACACACACACACTCTCCCTCTCTCTCTCTCTCTCTCTCTCACACACACACACACACACACACACACACACACACACACATACACACACACCCCTACCTTAAGATAACCTCCAGTATCAAAAGACCACGTTCTCGCTGTGTGGTCGAAGCTGCCTGTTATAAGAAGGTCTCCTGGGTTGATACTGAGACCCTGGGGAAGGGGGAAGATGAAGGATGTTAACCTGTTTTACTGTAGTAGTTCATTATTACCAGGAATCACTCCTTATTTTTCTCATATTATGCGTTCTAATATTCACGTTGCCTCTAATGCAGTTAAACATTAAACACTGCTTTCTCGTATTAAAAATTCTAAAATATACTCTGGTAAGCACAGATGCTTAACCAATTTTTAGGAAAACAAGTCTCTATAACAGTTCATTATTACAAGAAATCACTTTGTTTTGTCGTATTTCATCATGTTACTCCCACTATTAAGCACAAAGTACCGTAGCTTAACCAAAAGAGTGTTTGCAAGAGTCTGGCATTATACGAGCGTGGATAGAAATATAAACAAGCAGTATTATACACCCATGAATCTCAGTAAAGTTTGTGGATAAGTAAACTCTTCTATTAAATCTCAATAACGTTTGTGGATAAATTACCTGTTCGTCTACCGTTCCCAGATCTGGGCCGGGGATGAAGATGACTGGGGAAACGACACCGGTGTGACCCTGAAGAGAATCGGTATAATTTTCCTGTCTATTTGCCTATTTAATCTGTCTGTAGTTTTCTATCTTCCAACTCATTCAGAATCACCAGGATTAACTAGGACCTTAGCTATTTTTGGATAAAATGACCTAGTCAAGGCGAGAATAAATATACACACTCCATATGCTAATGCCTAAGCATAATCAAAGTCTCATCTCTTTAACGGACTGTCATGCTAGTAACTTATAAACTGGGGTGCAGTAAATTAATAGAAGTTTTTTGTAAGACACTAGGAGGAATAACATTATACTCGTATACATAATATATATAAATGAATCTATCTATCTATATATATAGATAGATA
>JAGKTI010000900.1:11799-43307 GCA_018397915.1 Birgus latro
TATATATATATATAACAGCAGATAGGGAGGCAGATATGAAGAAACTAGGGTATTCAAGAAGAGAGATAGACAGAATTGGAAACAGTAGGGCAGAAACAGAGGCAGAAATTAGTACAGAAAGACAGATTATTCACCAAAAATACCCATAATCATGCGTTTTGTAGATCATCATTATTGGTGGTGTTGATAAGCCAGGACAGTGAGGAAAAAAGAAACCAAGACCGACAAAGAGACAGGATGGCAGACAATGAGGCAAAGAAAATAGAGAGTAAGACAAGATGAAAGGCAAGCAAGGAAGAAATCAAGGAGGAAAGATTAAGTCAGGGAAGGCCGGAATTAAGAAAAGGAGGAAGGACGGCAGCAACTGAAGCAGAGAGAAAGGTGGGAAGTAAAACAAGATCAAAGGCAGACGAGAAATAAAGCCGGAAGGCAGGATCAATTTACAGGAAGATAGGGAGGAAAGACAACAGAAAATGAAGCACAGAGGGAGACAGGAAGTAAAACAAGATCAAAGGTAGGCAAGAAAGAAGATAGGATGGCAGGACTAAGTCACGGAAGGCTGGAGTTTAGAAAAACACCCACCTCAAAGACCCGTATACATGCGTCTTGCGGATCATCAACCTCAGTGGTGTCGAAGAGCCAGGCGCGGGCGGAGCGGTCATGACTGGTACTGAAGATGAACTCACCCGTGCAAATTAGACGATTTATACGACCAGTGTGGCCTGTAGGGAATGGGAGGGGTAAAAGATGTTATAGGCATTGTTAGAGAGGTCAGAGTGGTTGTCAAAGGGGATTAGATGTGTTAAACAGAGTTGTAAGAGTTTAAAAAGGGATTAAAGAATCCCCCGAGCTAGACCTTACAATGAGATCATATAGCCCCGCTAGGTAACAGGAGGGCGCTACCCCTCCCGGCACGGCAGTCCCGGGCGCGGCTTGAACTCGCGACCCCCTGGTCTCCAGCTCGATGCTCTACCTCTGAACCACCGTGCCCCCGGTTGTAAGAGTTTGAAGGATGTGATTATGGAGTTTTAAGAAGCTAGAAAGGCGGAGGGTTTATTATTAATATGATGAGGTTACGTTAGCGTACTTTTCTAAACAAAAAAAGAAAATATCAAAAGCTGGACACCCACAGAATTCATCTTAAATAAAAATAAATTAATTCCAAGATGCCTGGACACATTGCGTTTGGAAGTACTAACCCTCATATACAAAGATGCACTCAGTCGTAGCCATATCCCAGAGCCTAACCGTTGTGTCCTTAGAGCCGCTCACCACGAATGTGTCGAAGATAGTCACACACTGGATGAACCCTGTGTGGCCCCTGAGGAGATTAGGTTGGGTTAGCTTAGATTAGGTTAGGTTAGGATAGGTTAGGTTCCATTAGGTGTGGCTAAGTTAGGCTAGGCTTTAGGCTTGGCTAAGTAAGGTTGGGCTGGGATGGGCTAGGATGGATTAGATAAGACTAGCTTAGGTTGGGATGGACTAGGTTAGGTCATGAGGTCATCGGGAGAGCTAGGGTGTAAACTGGAAGGAACCTTACATTGTGCAAGAATATGATATCATATATCATCTTAATCCTGCCTTCGTTATTCAAATGAGGTGGAGAGAAAATGATGACTGGTTTCTCTGGGATCTGTTTTTCGCGACGGCAGTTGGTGATTTACTGTATGTTTCACGTCCCACTGACATTAAAATGAAAGGAGTTTTCTGCCCTTCATTCCCTTCTATTTCCCATTTTTTAAAACAAGGAGAACGTGGGTACCATTCTCCTCCTATATCATCAGTATTATCTAATTCCATAAAAATTACAATAATTCAGCACTGTTTTTGTTGTGTTGTTTGAAATTGCACTCCAAAGTGACTGAGGTAATCACTATAACTAAAACCTAACCTAAGAACGCCTAAATCTTCCGTCGGCTCAGCCCTGGTGCTCCACATCCTAACGATACAGTCATCTCCGCCCGTCACCAGGAGGGACGCGTCCTCACTGAGCGCCATACAGTTAATCCCGCTGCCTCCATGCTCATCCAGGCTTTCCAGCGGTTGTGTCTCCACCACATCCTTGCTGCTGCCGCTACCCATCCTCGCTACTCCACACTGTAAGGAAATATTCGTATTAGAGTTCATCATCATCATCATCATCATCACCCAAACCGTATTTTCGATTCATATAATTATCCGTGCTGCTACCGTTACCTATCCTCTCTATTTTACCCTGTTTGCAGATTATTGGTAGAGTTTTTCATCACCACCATCATTATCATCATCATCATTCTTACTATACCCGGTTAAGTCTGAGTTTTTAAGAGCAAATAAATATATGAATTCCTTACGCTATCAGGGTTTTTTTTCCCTTGCTCTCTGGACCATACCTCACCAAGTCCTAAGGTAGGATAAGATGTCGGGATGATGATGATGATGATGATGATGATGAAAATTTATCTATCTATCCATCTATTGCCAGACACCTTAATCCCGTAAGGGGTGGCCACAAACAAATCGGCTCCACATCCCCCTGTCTCCTGCCATTTCATCGCCTTACTCCAGCTATTATTATTATTATTATTATTATTATTATTATTGTTATTATTATTATTATCATTATTGTTGTTGTTGTTCTTGTTATTATCTTTATTGTTATATGATGAAAATTATTATTATTATTATTATTGTTATCTTTATTGTTATATGATGAAAATTATCATTATTATTGTTATTATTATTATTATTATTACTATCATCAGTATTATTATTATTACTGTTACATGGCTGTGTTTAGTGCTTTTCTACTCAACTCCAGCTCCGATGAGGGGTCATCAAACTGTACACCTCCCCCTGCTCACCTTTCCCTTCCCTTTCCCCCCAACCGACACCCCCCCCCCCCCCCTTACACATGAGTCTCCCCCCCCCCCCCCACACACACACGACATGTCACCGTGTTCATTAGGGAATATACTGGCAGTGCGTGGAATTTCTGCTGTAAGTGATTGATAGTCACAACACGAGGTATCTGTTAATCTTATGACTTACGAAGTTTATTGAGTTCATATAGTTCATAGTTATGCCCATTCCCCCATCATTCACACACACACACACACACACACACAGAGCCATCCCCAACCGCCCCACACACGCTTCTACATCATTTCAATGCCGTCTTAAATTGCATAACAAACACAAGGAAATATTAACATGACACATGAAGAATGAAACTGATAAGGAAGATCTGCTTAGAAGTCTCTTAATATTTTCGGTCCTGCTGGCCGATTTCAGTTTTGTGTACTATTTTTGCAGTTCTTATTGAGGAGAGTCAAGGTTAGGGTAAATTTATTTTCTTAGTATCAGGTAAGGTTAGTTTGTTAGTCAGTTAATCTGTTAGGTTAGGATAGATTACGCTAGTTCTGAGTAAAAAACTAAAAAGAAAAGGAAAGGATGATCATCCCAGGAAAATCAAATTTAGCACGTAGTGTAAAAATGGTGTATAGAACGAAACACTCCGTCTTTTTTTATTGTTTTTATTCTACTACGTAATTGTCTTCACTTTAGGAAAGGCCTCTCGTACTGAAGGGGTTTATTAAGTATCTAATCCTTCCAGTTATAAATTCCTTTACTAAGCTTAAAAAGAACTGTAAAGAAAGAATAAAACAGAACACATCACAGAGTATATTGGGTTAACCGACGAAAATACAGGCCAAGGACTCATAGCGTGCAGTGGGGACGTGTGAGTGGAGTCCACAGTGTCATGTCGTGTTAGTTAAGGTGATTTGTGCTCAGTGTGGGTAATTTAACTCTGAGGTATTCATAAAAATTTACTTTATTCCTGTCACACCGATACTGTCTCCCCCCCCCTCTCTCTCTCTCAGCTATTTCTTTCTTCCTAACTATGAAGTACTCGTTAGAAATTTAGCTACCTCTGTCACTACTATCTCTCCTTTTTTGTCATTTGCTTACCACCTGGTTTAATTCATCTTAGGGTCATCCTCTCATCTATCTGTCTGTCTATCTACCATTGTACCTCCCTGTCTGTCTGTCTGAGTATCTATCTCTCAGTCTATCTATAGCCAAACGTCTTAATCCTGAAAAGGCTGGCCAAAAACATCGCCACCATGCCACTCTGTCCCCCGTCATCAGTCTGTCCTCTCTTCAACACACACACAACCCTCATTCACATACTTCTCCACCTCATCCTTCCATCTCATTCTCGATCTCCCCCTCCCCCCATCCCACTCACATACACTCCCTTAGTCTCTCGTTCCCCATTCTCTACGCATGACTAGTCGGCGAATGTCTCTAATTAACAGGCGAGCGCAACTAATATAAATAAATAAATAAAGGAGAGTGTCCAAGAAACGGGGGGAAAGCAATTGCTTGGGGCATATTTCTTTACTTTCCAGATACCTTGAACTTTGAACCTGGACGTAGATTTGGCAGTTATAACAAACTTAAAAAACAGAGAACTATTGGTCAAGAATTTAGAAGATAAGAACCTATACCATGGACAGATAGGCAGGAAACTAGGTAGACAGACATATACAGAAGACAGTGACGAACAGAGAAAGCGGACAGACAGACAGATAGACAGGCAAAGGCAGACAGAGAGACAGACATACAGGCAAACAGACAGACAGACACAGAACAGTGACGAACAGAGATACAGAGAAATACACAGGCAGACACAAAACTGCGAACATAGACACATACAAATAGAAAGAAGGGAAGACAGTAGATGCAAATGACCATTCATGCACTGTATATATATTACCGTATGTTTTTAAAATGACTAGGGTAGCTCTTCTTTCATGTGTGTGTGTGTGTGTGTGTGTGTGTGTGTGTGTGTGTGTGTGTGTGCGCGCGCGCTCCAGGGGCTGAATTCTTATATTCTTTTTACTCTAATTTGACCTAAAACTGCCATCACTCCATACCAATTAGAAATGGAAACAATTGAGTAATACTAGAAAATTATACTAGCCACGAAGTGCAATGGAAAAGATGCAGAACCACAGTATTGTTTTTTTTTTTCTGCTACTGAGGTACGTGAAATAAGATATGAAAAGGGCGAAAATCTCGGTCAAGTTAAGGTGAAAGAACTATAACAAACTTACGATCAGCTTATCGTAATTCAAATCTGTTTTCGCTGATAGGTTAAGGAAAGAAAAAGGTGCAGAGTCTTTTTATATCTCTAGTACCTCCTAAAAAAAACAAACCTGAGTTCCGAGAGAAATTTATCGTAAATTTAATAGTGAATCCGGACCCTGAGGTCGGTCATGGCGCGGGGTGAAGATGAAACAATGTTGGCTGGTCGTCTTGGCCACGGGATCAATACAGTTCTCCCTAAACTCGCAGACGTTTGTCCACCCCATCTCGCCTGCAGAATTTTTGTAGTTGCCAGGCACTGTTCATGAGCGATAAATCACTTCCCGGAATGTAAAATTGAGAAAAGAAGTATGGCGTATATACACACTCCAAGACAGCTACGCATCACCTTGGTATACTAACCACCGAAGATGACATTATCGGGGAACACGCGATAGGCTGGGATCCTTTGTCATCTCCCTTGGGGCCCATAATTAAATTCATCGGACAAAATGGGTTCACATTCATAAGCCACCATTAGAATGCCACTCTTAAGAAAACAAAAACCAAAAAAAATCTGCCTGCAGCAAAAGGAACTAGCAAGCATTCTGAGAACGCATACCTCCGTCGACGCTAAAACAGTAAAATCTGACTTACTGCCGTACTTCCTATTTCCTACCAGACAAATACTTTTACGGTCTCACATACTGTTAATCCTACGACCTTAGTCTACACTGTTACAGTCTCAGTGAGCGCTTACCTCCTCCAGCACCAATAAAATTTGTGATTTATTCCTGTATCCGAATCCGAATCCACTTCATAATTCAATCAGCTCTTCCGCGACCTACTGCCCACCTATCCACCACACTTCACTGAAATCCGATAACAAATTAATGTTTGAGATGTCTTGTACACATGCAAACAGACATGGATGAATACATAACCTCCATATAACTTTCTCTGGGGGGGCAAGTAGTTATGGTTTCTCTTGTAACTTCAACAAAATAGCTAAGGGGTGGCAAATATTTAGTTGTTAAGCTATTGCATGCCCTAAGAGGATTGTTGAGGACTTCACAAGCCTCATAGTAGAGAAAGACGCTTCTAAGCTGAAAGAAATAGTCTGACGGCAGCAAGAAGAAAGTATTTAATTTCTCCTATGTCCTGAAAGGGTTAAAAAGGTGTGTATAAATTCAGAATATTTGCTGATAAATTTAGGTGAGTTACATTATTAAATGTTAAATTTACATCTATGCAGACTGCCATTTACAGTGTTTATTTCTGTGGCTCATAATGGCTGAGATGCACACACACAAATTTGATACAGGTAATTCGCACAGAATGGAAGCGTGTCGCACATCATAAATCAAAGCACACACAAAAAAAAATGATACAGGCAATTCGTATAGAACGGATGCGTGTCGCACATTATAAATCAAAGCACACACACACACACACACAGAAAAGCAGTCACGAAAGGTCTGACCTGTGCAATATTCTACCATCGTTAATAAATAACGAACTTGCTGAGCGATATGAAAGCAGTCGCATGGTAGGCAGGTGTTGGATTATAGGAAATGAATTCCCCGAGCTAGACCTTGATCGATCATATAGCCCTGCTAGGTGACAGGAGAGCCCTACCTCTCCCAACAGGGCAGCTCCCCGGGCGGGGCGCGAAATCTCAACCTTCTGGTCTGGAGTCAGGCACTCTACCACTGAGCCACCCTGTCCCTTGATGGATGGGGAAATTGCCAGTAGGTAGGTAAGTAGGTAGGTGGGTAGGAAGATGGATAGGTAGATATGTGGGAGGACATTTTGGGGTTAGATGAATGGTTAGGTGGGCAGGCAGCAAGGAAGGTAGATTGGTACGAAGATAGATAGGTAGGCAGAAAGATGGGCAGGTATATAGGTACCGTATGTGGGCATTATACTGGATAAGGAGGTAGGCTGGAAGGCAGGCAGATGGGAAGGTAGATAGGAAGATAGGTAACACGAGATACCGTACAAACAGACAAGTAGGTAGGATAGTTAGCAGATGGGGAGGTACGAGTAATATGGGTAGGTTAGAAAAACTTGTGGGTAAGTAGATGTCAGTGAAGGCAACTCTATAGGTAGATAGGTAACGTAGATAAGTAGGTAGGTAAGTATACAGGCCTGTAAGTAGATATCTTTGTAGGTAGATGATTAAGTACCTAGATCAACAAAGAAAAATGCTCAAGGTGGAGTAGCAGGGAGATTGATTAATAGACACAGACTGTTAGGTATTTGGATTAATAGATGAGTGGATGAGGAGGTAGGTAGGTAGAGAGGGAGGGAGGTTGCAGGTAGTTTTGCAGTCATCCATTACTACACACACACACACACAACAAACACAGTGACGTTATTTGCTAAGAGGGCTACCAGATCGATGACTTTCGTCGTTACTACAACACTGACGTGTATCTACCCCCTACCCCCCTCTCTCTCTCAGTTATTGCCTCACTCCACCACAGCGTGCATAAGATAAGGAATATTAAATTAAAATCTCCCCATCAGATTTGGTCCTTGTTAATTGCCAACGTAACAATCACACTTATTTATTTCATCAGTCTCTGTCTCTCTCTCTCTCTGTCAATTATTGCCTCACTCCTCCACAGCGTGCATAAGGAATATCGAATTGAAATCTCCCCAACAGATTTGGTCCTTGATAATTGCCAACATAACAATCACACACATTTATCTTATCAGTCTCTCTGTCTGTCATCATACCAAATTCACAAGTTATCACGCTTTAACAATAAATATCCGATAGTTAAATGTGATCTAAACAATGGTGGTGAGAGAGAGAGAGGGGGGGGGAGGCAGACTCGCAGGCAAATGATGCATAATAAAAAGCTATATTACCGGGGATGACGCATTCTACCTAGCTTAACCCGATCAGTACGATTTTTTTTTAATTCTTAGACGATTTTACTTGGGTCTGGAAGGATTTTTTCTCTGTGAAGGGGTTAACGATTTTCATCCGGTCCTTCGGCACGAGTGGTTCTCCTCAAAGGATTAAATGTCATCACAATTACCATGAAAAAACTGGCTCTTAGAGTAACTGTTCCTGACTACTAACTTACAATCAGCACTACGAGAACAAAGTTTTGTAGTTATTTGAAGTCTCCGTATTTTACTTTGGTCAAAAACTGCCCTCTCTTCAGCTTGAATGTTGAGCTACAGCGCTAGATTATGGTGCTAAACACGAAGACATATTACCGAAAGCATGTGGAGCTGTAGTATTGTCTTGTCACTGACCTTTTGAAATGAGCTGCATGAGCTGCATATAGAGAAAACTCTGGGCCAAGTTAGAGTAAAACATGTATAAATTAATGCAATAAATACCCGGCCTCGAATGCTGCATCGATCTGTATTTGAATCAATCGCAGTGAAGAACGATCGCTCTCCTGACGCAACGACGCGCTACATAAAATTACGTTTAATACACAAACCACACAGATCCCACGGTACCATCGAGGCGCTCCCACCTTAACATTAACGCTCCTATGCTGCATAAAATCGTCTGGCGGCTGCAAGTATAAAAAGAGATTTCCCAGTCACAGAAGCAAAAGAAAACGGCACCGATGATTGACTCCAAATGCTCCTGTTACCCTCTTCATTACGATCACATTACCTCAAGAAACAGCACAGTACAACACCATTCAGCACCACATAACGCCACCACAGCCAGCATCACACATTATCATTGCATCACATCATTACAAGAAACAGTACAGTACCACAGCACAGCACAGCACCACACAATACATCCACAGCCAGCATCACACGTAATCATTGTACAATATCAACGCAAAAAAATAGCACAACCCCATACAGCATCAAACAACATAACCACAGCCAGTACCACATAGCACCACATCACCACCACCATAACACTAAGCCGCACAACACCACTCAACGAATTACCACAGTTTACATCGCAACTAATCCCTACGCCATGGCGCAAGGAAACATTACAACACGAGTGGTCCTGGAGAGGGATGCCTTCATGTGGTGGCACTGTTGTAACCGGGCGACCCATCTGCCCCGATTACACAAACGTCTATCAATTTCCTTCCTGTCTCCGGAAAGAAGGAAGGTTGACTGCAGTAGAGGGTCATCTTCAACCTGCAGTCTCACATTCAGATAAACCTGAGGCAAAAATCTACTAATACTACTACTAAGATGGCGTATTTTTATTTTTCTATTACCACTCCGGACGACTTTATTCAGTTTAGGACAGACTTCTAAAACTGGGGGTGTTTTATATATCGCTTTTAAAACTGGGAGTGTTTTACATATCGCCCTCATGAGTTCCTCCGATACGAGATTTCTTTCCAATTTCCAATATAATTGTCTGAAAATAAGAAGAATAAAGCGATAAGATACGTCACAACACACACACACACACACACCACAACCAAAAAGTACCGTAACACAGCAACATCACATCTGTCACCACAACACCACACAGCACCACAGTATCATATCATTCCCTTCAACAGTGTCACAACATACAAACACAACACCGTATCACACAACACCATTACACCACACCACAATACAGAACCACAACACCACTACACCACACCACAACACCATATCACACAACACAGAATCACATCATACCACACTACACCACACAACACAGAACCATGCCACCATATCACACAACACGGGTACACCACAACACGCCGCACAACAACACACGACACTATACAACTACATGATATACTGATACCTTGCTTCATGATGAAACTCACTCCCCATACCACAGCACTACACCACACCACAGCACACCATCATACCACAACACGCACCTCCACCATAACACAAAAACATACATCACTACATCACAGTCACCACAACAAAACCACACCACACTACAGAACAACAAACACAATTTCATCGCACAGCACACCATGCCACCACACCACAGAACAACACAACAGCACGGCACAGCACAACACAGAACGGCACACCACACCACAGCACCACCTACCTGTGCTGCATGACGCGACCCGCCCTACCTCCAGCTGACGAGTGGTAAGCGATGTAGCCACCAACCTTACCGCCCCAACCTCCTCCTCATCCCCTTCCCCTCTCTCACCCCTCCCCCTCCCACCTCCCCTTCCTCACACTCTCTGTCGCCCTCTCTCCCTTCTATTTTTCTTCCCACTCCTCATTTCTTTCCACTTTTTTCCTTCCAGCGCCTCTTTTCTTTCCTCACCCCTTTTTTTCACAATCATCTTTTCCCCACACCTCTTTCTTCTTTTCCCAAAAAAGAGGTGTGAGACATCTCCCTTCGTCTCACACCTCTTTTTTTTTCCACACATCTTTTCCTTTCAAACTTCCCCCCCCCCCCACACACACGGCTCATATCTGTCATCTTTTTACCACCTTTCTGCTTTTTTTTTCGCTCCTCTCTTTTTCACTTCACCCTCTTTTCTTCTCCCTATATTCCTTCATTTCATTCCTCCTCTCTGATGTCTCCTCACCCGTTTTCACTTCCTTCTCTCGCTTATGCGTCGTTTTCCTTACTCATCTTTCCTCCCTCACTTTTCTCTCCCCTTCCTTCTCTTTTCTAAATTATTTACTTCCTCTCATTATCTTCCTTCTGTTTCTTTCCCTCCTTTGCTTTAGCTGCCCTCTCTTCTTTACTCTCTCTTCCATTCTCTTCTCACTTCCCTCATCCCCTCTCCCCTTTCCTCCCTCATGTTCATTTACCCTCACAACTTCTCTCTTATCTCCCTCCTTTCTCTGCATCTACTCTGCCTGCCCTTCCTTTATTCATCCATCACACCCCTTCTTTGTTTTCCTCTTTCCTTTCGTTCCCATTTTCCCCTCCCTCATTTTCTTTCCTTCTTTCGTTGTTTCTCTCCCTCTTCCCTCTTTTTCCTTTATCTTTCAAACCATCTGTCCTTCCTCTCTCTCTCTCTCGTTTCACTCATTCTGTCCATACGTATTGTCCTCCCAATCCCCTTTCATCCCTCATCTCGCCTTCTCCTCCCCTCACCCCACCCTCTCTAAGCACACGCAATGCCCCCATCCCCCCCCCTCTCTCTCTCCTTTTCCCCTTGCCCCCCTATCTTCATTTCTCTTCCTCTCCTCTCCCCCCTCATTCCTTCTTTCTTCCTTTTCTTTCCCCCTTCCTACTTCCTTCTCCTCCCCCCCTCTCTCTCTCACTCCCCTCCTTCCACCTCTCCTTCCCATCCCCATCCTTCCTTTAATCTTTCCCTTCTCTCCCTCTCTCTCAATACTGAAAATGTGAAATTCTGCCAAAAGAGATCAAGTCCAAAGTGGAAGCAAATGTTGAGAATTTGGCACCCTGGCAGTGTTGAAGGTATATATCCATCCATCCATCATCCAATCCTACGTTGCCCCATGAGGAGCGTAGGAGCCTGAAGGTATATACAAATGGAGAAATCAGCTGAACAGGATAGTTCTTTCCAAAAATTCATGGAGATGTAACTGCAGAACAGTTTGTACACAATTAGTGTTGAACCTGTGTCATGTTCTATCTATCTATTGCCAGACGCCTCAATCCCGAACGGGGTGGCCACAAACAAATCGCCTCCATGTCACTCTGTCCCCTGCCATTTCACTACCACGCTCCCAACTCACACCCCCCTCTCTCATATACCTCTCCACTCCATCCCATCCTCGGCCTCCCCCTCCCTCTCGCCCCCTCCACCTCACTCACATACACTCTCCTCGTCAATCTTTCACTCTCCATCCTCTCCACATGCCCAAACCACCTTAACGTGTTTCTCCTAACGCTTCCCATCACGTCCTCAACCACACCACAATGCTCCTTCACTTCCTCATTTGTTAGTCTGTCTCTCCATGTGACTCCACATGCTCCTCTCAAATAACTCATTTCCACTGCTCTCACTCTTGACTTCTGTCCTTCCAACAAGGTCCAAGCTTCACTTCCATATGTCAGAGTTGGTATCACAATACTGTCATGTAACAACTTTTTCACTTCCATGCTCACCTCCCTGTTTCTTATCACTGCTTTCAACGAACCAGCAACTTTCCTTCCCTGCTGTACCCTTTCGAGCACTTCACCCTCCAGACTACCATCCTTACTCATCACACTGCCCAAGTACTTAAATTCACTCACATTCTCCATTTCCTTCCCATCCAATCTCACTGTACACTCACTGGCTTCACTTCTCTCGAAGACCATCACTTTACTCTTCCCCACATTCACCTTTAGATTCCGTTTCTTACACACTCTCCCAAACTCATCTACCAAGCCTTGCAGCTCCCCTTCGTCTTCACTCAACAACACAGTATCATCTGCAAACAACAGTACAGGNGTCCGTCTCTCAGCTTCTTCGTTGCCCCTGTTTCTCATCCACTCATTATATGCTTTCTTCTTTTGTGCCACAGCCTCTCTCACCTCTTCGGTCCACCATGCTGTTCCCTGAACCCCCTTTCGTCTCCTCTTCACCCCACACACCACCTCACATGCTGCACAGATTTCTTCTGTCAATACCTTGCACACACCCTCCACGTCCCCCATCTGCTCCAATCTATATTTACCCAATCGTTCCTCCACTTCCCTTCTATATTCGGCCTTTATTCCATCCTCTTGTAACTTTTCTACCCTCCTTGTAACAAATACTTCCTCCTGTCTTTCCCTTCTTCTCTTCCTCCATCTTGTTTGGATTCTGATTCTGGCCACCACCAAGTGGTGGTCAGAAAGTCCACTCCCCCAACCTCTATATACTCTTGCATCCATTATACATCTTCTCATCCTTTCATCCACACACACATAGTCAATCATTGCCTTCCGTTCATTCATTCCCCCGTCCTCTCTTCTCACCACTCGCCATGTATACCTATGGATCATTTTGTGCCTGAAGAGGGTATTGGCTATCACCAACCCCCTCCCAGCACAAATGTCCACTAAAGCACTGCCATTCTCATCCACCTCTGCAGGCACACCCCACTCACCAACCACGGCCGATTTCCAAGTGGATAATTAACACACTGCTTGGTTAATGACATTGGGGTTGTAAGTTCATGTTTTTTGTGCATTACTGTATTTACTTATTTTCTGTTGTGATGAACAATAATAGTTAATAACAAGTTTGTGATCTCTACTACTACTACTGCCAGACGTCTCAATCCCGCACGGGATGGCCACAAACAAATCGCCTCCATGTCGCTCTGTCCCCCGCCATATCACTACCCTGCTCCCAACTCACACCCCCCTCTCTCATGTACCTCTCCACTCCATCCCATCCTCGGCCTACCCCTCCCTCTCGCCCTCTCCACCTTACTCACATACACTATCCTCATCAGTCTTTCACTCTGTGATCTCTGAGGTGACTAATTATGCCAAGGCCTCAGAGGTAGAGCAGCAGCCCACCAGAAATGAATTCTCCTTGCAAGAGTTATGGTCCCAAGTTAGGTGCTGACATCACTCCCATACTGACTCTGTACTGTCAGAATTTCTGGACTCCTACAGAAGATTTTAGGCCAAATGTTTACATTCACTTCCCCATGGCTGATGACATTTTTAATAGTCTGACTGAAAATGATCACCACAGTATCACACACATCAAATTACTTTTTAATGAATTGACACCCCTGGGCACAACCAATAGATCTGGGCTTCTTCATCTAAAAATTTTCCTGATATAAGGTATTCAAGTTTTATGAAGGGAAAATTGATGACCCTGAAAATGGCAAAATATGTGAAAAAAGCACATTGCTCAAACAGCACATGAGGTTGGGATGCTAAGCTTTCAGATTTTTTAAATTGTGATTTTAAATGTGACCTTTTAAAAACTTATTTTTACATCCTTCAGGTTGATTTGAGTTTACTTCCTTGTTATTATCTATAGATTTTATTGATAATGGAAGGTTTGTTTGATATGGTTTCATTTTTATATGGTTTTATTTTAACATACTGTACTGTCTTATTACTGTTTTCTCTGGACTCTACCTCACCCCACCATGGGGTGGGAAAGGTTTGAATGATGATTATGATTATTATAATTTTACTGATAACAGAAAAGAATGTTGTCTTTTTGTCATCCATTGATGCTTTTTGTTTTCCACCAATGCTTTAGATAACTGAAAAGGAATTTATGACATTAGTTTTTGTTCTGTAGTTTTTTACGGACAGTTCTTTGATTCTTTGTTAATGGAAGGTAATTGTCACCTAACAAATGAGGAAGTGAAGGAGCGTTGTGGTGTGGTTGTGGACGTGATAGGAAGCGTTAGGAGAAACACGTTAAGGTGGTTTGGGCATGTGGAGAGGATGGAGAGTGAAAGACTGACAAGGAGAAGGAGAGTGTATGAGTGAGGTGGAAGGGGGGGAGAGGGAGGGGGAGGCCAAGGATGAGATGGAGAAATGGAGTGGAGAGGTATATGAGAGAGGGGGGTGTGAGTTGGGAGCGGGGTAGTGAAATGGCGGGGGACAGAGCGACATGGAGGCGATTTGTTTGTGGCCACCCCATGCGGGATTGAGGCATCTGGCAATAGATAGATAGATAGAATTGTCACCTTGCTTATCTCAATTTCTCTTTGCTTTGGATTTATAGTTTTAATAACTCTTGGCAACTTAACCTCTTCACCTGATTACTTATTTTTAATTTCACATTTCCTAATCTACCAAGAGATTATTTTATTGAACTTAGGAGAATAGGATGGTGATGGGAGACACTTTTTAAACTGAAGAGGTAAGATATAGTCTTCTTGAACTCCTACACAATCTGAAACTCAAGAGGTAAGATATAATCTTCCTGAACTCCTACACAATCTGAAGTATCTCTTAAACTAAATAAACTCACCAGACGGTAGTGGAGTGAATGAATTTACACTTCTAACACCTTGAAAGTCTTGGGAGAAGTGCCTGGTATTTATAAATGGATCTTAACTATTTACAACTTAACCAAGTCCCCATAACATGCAGTTATTAGCACAGATTATTATTCATTTTATTTATTTACATATCTATTGTTTTGTCACCATGATAGTGTATTCACTCATTAGGCTGTGAAGTGTTGAGTGGCTGTATACCTTCCCTTGTGATACCATGCAGAAATTCAGGTAAATTGATCTCTGGTATAAAATTACTCCTATCTAAGTATGAGAGACACACAGTTATATGCATCAGCCTGTACCAACTCACAACAACTCTGTCATTATATGACAGAGCCACACAATAGAACTACACACATAAATCAGTCAGGACACAAACATTACCAGACCCTCTTTGACAACATCCCACTTCCAGACATTCCTACATTAGCGATGAAGAAACATATACCCACTTTATATGCAGGGCAATACAACACCTCAATCAGAATACTATCCTACAAACCCCCTTCCTCCTGACATTCAACCATATCTTTGTAGTTTTTGTACTATTAAAAGTCTTCCTAAACAACATACAGTCATCAAGAGGCAGTACAGCATATAAAAAACAGAAATGGCTTAATCATAGAGAAAGGGTAAATTTTAAAAACACAGTGAATAAAAATACAGAAAAATTCTAACTAGTACTGCATATCAAACCTTATCAATCATCACAGTGAACGAATTAATTTGTACAGTAAGTAATGCTAGTTAAATACCTTGTATTTGGAAAATGTAAAAGTTAGTGCCAGGAGAAAGTGGAAAGAAGGATGGAGAGGAAAGAATGACAGAGGGAAGGAAAGGAGGAGACAAGAAGAGGAAGATAAAGGCCGGGGAAGGAAATAGGAAGAAGGAGAAAGGGAAAGAAAGTGGAAAGGGAAATGAGAACAAAAGAGATGGGGGGGGAAGAAAGGGAGAGGGAGAGAAAGCTGAAAAAGGAAATAGAGAGGGAGAGCACAAAAATGAGAGTAGGGGAAAGAGAAAAGATAGTAAATGAAGGATAGAGAAAAAAGATAGAGGAAAAGGGAGGAAGAATACCAGATGCAATAAAAAGTAAAGAAAGAAGGGGGAGACAGGATGTGTAATAAACCAGTAATGGAAAAAAGGTGAATATGGGCAAGAAAAAATGCAGAAGAGAATATACATAAAACATTGGTACAGAATACAGTATACCTCATCAGACAAAAAGAACCTCTGAACTGACAAGACTGGCTTATAGTGAAGCAAGGGAGTTGTAATGGGAGGTGATATAGAGGGTCAGCAATGCATTTAACCCCTTCATTCCAACTACTTTTTTATTCTATTCTTGCCATCTGCTGATGAATTTATTCATCTCTGGGTGGATTTCTCAAGCTAGTGGGTTAGATACAGTCTTCATTAATACCTTCACTAGCAGGAGGATCTCTTAAGCTGAATATAATCATCTACCACGGGAGCTGAATAAAATTACAGTAGGCACGGGAAGTATTGACGCTAAAGGGCCAACGTCATTTTTTTTTGCGTTAAGTGAAGTAGGGTCAATACTACCCTCCCCTGTGATGCGAAATGAGCTGACGCTTTTCAACGGGAGCTGGCAACCCTGCTTGATAGATTTGGCACCACAGAAGCAGGCTCAGTAATGTTTGGGCAGCCACAGGAGGAGGATTGTCTGTGTGTGTGATGCACCACGAGGGCATGTTTTGACTCAAATAACACAGTTATTTGGTTACCTACCACATTCTCATCATGCCTAAAGTAACCACAAGCAAGGACAAACGTGTGGAAGTGATTACTTTATACAAAGCTGGCCACAAACTCCCATTTATTGCAAATCAGATGGTGTTAGACTGAGGACAGTGCAGAGACTGGTGAAGCGGTTCAAGGACAGTGGGGAGGCCATTCCTCCCACTCCACTTCCCAAGCCTGGAAGACCTCGTAAGACAACCTTCAGGACCCGTCAGCTGATCTCAAGGCAAGTTAGCAAGGATCCAAGGCTAACAGCATGGGATTTAAAAGAAAAGAACCCACAGTTGCTGGCCGATGTGTCTGTCAGAAGTGTGCAGCAACTGTTGAAAGACGATCTGGGCTACAGGAGTTTTTGTGCTCGTAAAAAACCACTGCTAACTGCACTTCAGAAAAAAAAAGAGAGTAAATTTTTGTAAGAAATATCTTGCCTGGAGTGAGGAGCAATGGAAAACTGTGCTTTGGAGTAATTTTTGTAAGAAATATCTTGCCTGGAGTGAGGAGCAATGGAAAACTGTGCTTTGGGGTGATGAGTCAACATTTACTGTCACTGGCACCCCTTCATCACGAGTATACCGCAAACCAGGCAGTGACCCCCTGGATCCTAAGTACACTTCCAAGTCTGTTAAATACCCAGCCTCACTCATGGCTTGGGGCTGCTTTACATATTATGGTGTTGGTGAGTTGGTAATTTTACCTGCAAATGAAAAAGTGAACCAGAACAATTATCTGGAGCTCTTATGTGATGTTTTAAGTGACTCTTTTGATAAAACCAAGGCAAGAGTATTTATGCAAGATTCTGCCCCTGCACATGTTGCAAAGTCAGTGAAACAGTGGCTAACAGACTGTGAGGTTCCCTTTATTCGAGACTGGCCCGGAAACAGCCCAGATATCAATCCCATTGAGAATTTATGGGCGCACATGAAGCGGCAGCTGCGTAGTATGGACACATCATCTTTGCCTAAACTTGAGGCTGCAGCTATGGAGCAGTTTTAGTCCGTCTGTTCTGCAAAACTACGCCATCAGTCTCCCCAGATGCCTTAAGAAGATAATAAAGGTGAAGGGGAATGCCAGTAAATGCTAAATTCAATGGTGAGTGTTAATTTATTTGTTTCTCCTTGCTAACCACAAGAATGTTTTCTTTTTTTACGATGGCGTCAACACTTTCCGCACCTACTGTATTTAGCACGAGCAACAATAAAATTGTAAGTACAGTATGCCATTCTACTGAATGGGTTAACATCATCACTTAAAATGAACTCCATGACTGAACATCAGATAATAGCTATAGCAAGACAGATACACTACAGTAACTGTGCCCTCGAGTGTCTTCAATTTACAGCAACTAATTCATAACCAGCACTTCAATAATTTCTGATATGGCTAAGTTGTCATACTGTAAAACTTGACTGTCAATTTAAGTCACTTCTGTAAGGCTTCTGTATCACCTGAAATCTGGAAAATCTCATAGGGCCACTTTAGTCCACTTTCTGAGCCTATTTTAATGACTAGATGCACAAGTCCTCCCATAACAAAAATCCATCCATCCATCCATCCATCCATCCATCATCATCATCATCATACTCATACCAAAAATAATAGTAATAATCCATCCATTCATCCACCATCCAATCTTATGCTGCCCCATTAGAAGCATAGGAGTCCGAGGCTAGGCAAGTTGGTCCTGACATTTAAGTTGAGAGTGACCAGCCTCACTCATTCCTGAGTGGCATTTTGTGAGCAATAAACCCCAACCACCCCTGGATATAAACCTTCACCGGCTCAATCCGATTGGAGTGCCTTAATTACCCACTAAACCACCAGGTGCCATAATTTGGTTATCTGGTTAACACCCAGCTTAGTAAATGGTTTCCTGGTGTACAAGAAAACATTTGGCCTGTCACTCATTGTAGGGTCGCTCATGGGGAGAAGGAAGAGGAAAGAATAAAGGAAAGAATGACAGAAGAGGGAGTGTAAAGTCACCTGTAGGCAGAAGGAAGAGGAAAGAATGAAGGAAAGAAAGGCTGATGAGGATGGAAGGAAGAGAGGAAAGGGCAGACACCCAAAGCAGCACTAAATCAAATGAGTGGATGATGAGTGAGGATTGGATGATGGATGGATGGATAATCCAACCATCCATCATCCAATCCTATATTGTCCCATGGGGAGCATAGGAGCCCAGGGCTAGGCAAAGTGGTCCTGATATTTAAGATGAGAGTGACCAGCCTCACTCATCCGAGTGGCATTACGTGAGAAATAAACCCAAACTACCCCTTGGATATAAACCTACACGGGCTCAATCCGATTGGAGCGCCTTAATTACCCACTGAACCACCAGGCACCATAGTTTAGTTATATGGTTACCACCCAGTGTAGTAAATGGCTTCCTGGTGTACAGGAAACCATATGGCTTGTCAATCAGTGTAAAGTCACCCACAAGCAGAAGGAAGAGGAAAAGATGAAGGAAAGAATGACAGAAGAGGGAGTATAAAGTCACCCATAGGCAGAAGGATGAGGGAAGAATGAAGGAATGAAAGGTTGATGAGGAAGGAAAGAAGAGAGGTAAGGGCAGACACCCAAAGCAGCACTACATCAAATGAGTGGATGGTGAATGCCCCAATAATAATAACAATAATAAAAATACAGTAATAATAATAATAATAATATTACCATAATGGAAAACATTAAACAAAATGGAAACTACACAAGTAGAAGTTAGCAACAGAATCTAGGAATATGGATCATTCAGCAATTCACTTGTTTTAAATATGTGCTGTTTTTTCTCTCTATTTTTCATATCTCTCATATATTAATAACCCTTCTAATAAGTAATTAATGCTAGAATCATATTCATCATCAACCTGTATTTGTTTGCACCTAAAAATGAGGTGAGGTAGGATCCTGAATGCAATGATTGTAGGAAAGTTGGAAAACTGAGATGTGGGCATCATTCAGAAGAGGCTGAAAGACTCCATTGCTGATGCCTGCCCAGGATGCAACACAGCACCCCATACTATTAAGCACATTATGGAAGACTGAATTGCACACAGTTACCTGCACCAACAACACAACATATGCTCCTTGAGAGCTCTGTGGAAAAGCCCGGTCCTGGGTGTGGCCTTCCTTAGGGACTCGGAGCTGTTCGCCCAGACTGCCTAGGGAACAACTACTACTACTACTACTACTACTATAAACAGCATCCCTTGCTTAAGGGAATAATAAATAAATATACTAAGTAGAGGCAATAATGGATAAGAAATCCAAAAGCCCTCACAAAATGCTGTACAGTATAAGGGTAGCTGATGTTGTACTGTAATAACATGGGAACCCAAACAAACTAGAATAAAAATACATCACAACGACTCAAGTGCTGATATCTGGAGGAGTCTTTTCTCCCGCTCTGCATTCTGGTGTTGTCGGGCAGCTGCCAACCTTGCCAGCACTGATGCTGGGGACATGTCAACCTGCCAATGACACAATCAGCTGGGTAAGATCATCACCACTGTCATCGTCGTCGTCATCATCATCATTATCATCATCATCCCAACCTCTTTTCCTACAGAAGGACAGGGTGAGGTAGGGTCCAGAAAGCAAGGAGAAACTCAACAGAGACAGAGAGAGAGAAAATTAATCTACAACATGCCCAACAAAATGGGCCATACACTCACATATCAATCAAGCCCTGCAATTCTCACCACCTCACAGGCATGACCATCCTTACGTTTTTTTCTTTACAGAAATAATATAAGTGAAATTTCAGCCTGAAAGAAGAACACTGGCCTTACAGGTTGGCATATAACATGCATTATCATGAACAATGAATTCATGGTCACTGACTTATTAGTTCACAGTTTTTACAGTTACATAATTATCCTCTTCATCCTATCAGTATGATGTTTCCTCTCTTACAGCAACCAGAAAAATATACAGTATGTGAGGTTACCATCACTATGAAGGAGATAATTTGTGTTATCCTGTATATTTTTCTTGGTACAGTATGGTACAGAGACTTATATGCCACCCTGAACTATAGCTATGTGAAGAAGGGTGGGTGTTACTGTCAATAAAATCCCTCTACTTCTGCTTCCACCAACAGTCCGCAATACAAAGGTGAAACTTCATGAATAAATTATCCACTAATTTTACTACACTGGTTCATGCTTTTATTTCTCCATCAAAAGTGCAGTGGACCAGGGCTATACACTGCTTAATCCAGACATTTAGCCAAGGGAAGAGTGACAAATGTCTCACCTCTGAATGGCAATATGAGAGCAATAAACCCCATTTACCTCTCAACTTTAATTCCTTATGGGCCATATCTAATTGGAGCAACTTGGTTAAATATGGTTCATCCACCTTATCCTGACAAAAATATTTGTCCTTCTGCAGCCAATTCCTGAAGCTAACTGCCATAATAACACAATACTATGACTCTACATCATACTTCAACTATCACCATATTCTAGAAGTAATATTTTGTAATACCTCTGCATTTTTAGGCCACGTGAATATGATCCAGTTCACCAGATAGTACATGCAATATATATGCAATATATATGAGAGGTTGAAACTGAGGTCATGCTCACCTTGCCAGCTGGGCCATGTGAGAATGAAGTAGCAGTAATTCCTTCTCCTCCATCCCCTGGCAGTCTGGTGGTGATGGATGTGTGCCAAGATGCCCCCACCACCTCCCTACTACCCCCTGATATTTGACACCTGACACACAGCCCCTTCTGGGTTAGCTGCACCACATCTTCCCGTATCTCATGTAGACGTTGTTGCTCCTGTGGTGGTGATATAGTACATCCTGCCATACATACCCATAAATTCATACATGCACACAAATATGATTATTCTTTTTTTATAGAGAAAACACCAATGCAGAAGAGGGGCCCAGTTTATTTGACATCTGGGCAAAGCTGGCTTCTTCAGGAAGAACCCAACATTAGTGAAACATCAAATAAACTGGATCCCTGTTCTGCACCTGACGTTTTCTCTATACAAACAGCCACAGTTAATGCTGGATTGAGAGTCATGTGATGATCATAACGATGCCAAAATTCACATCATCATTCTTTTACTGTTATTGTTATGATGATGATGATGATTGTGAAGAAGATTAAAAGGCAACAACAACTGAAATGATCATGATGGTTATAATATATATAACAGTGATGACAATGATGCATACACTAACCACATCAATTTTCTCTTGCTGAGCATGTAACACACATGTCTGTGCAGTGATTTGAGCCAGGCGATGTTGTTGCTCTGCTCGGTCCCTCTCCAGCTCCTCCCTCACTCTCTGTACTTCTATTTGGGTCTTTGTCAGTGCTGCCTGCTCCTTACTGACTATTTCCTTCTCTAGCCTCACCTGTAGGATGAGGCAAACTAAGAATTTTTATCCAACCTAAAAATCTTGGCCCCTAAGAGGCAAAAACCAACTATGCAATATTGTGTTTCTTTTCAGATACACACACACGCATGCATGCATGCACACAAAGTTTAACCAATTTGTCACACTGAACATTGCTTACCAGTATAGGGTGATCAGACAAGTTCACCTTTGTTTTCTCCTGCTCCAGCTGCACACTGAGATGGTCCAGCCTGGCCTCCTCCTCCTTCAAATGAGCCTGCTGACGGGCGGCTGCAGCCAGCCTCTCTCGCAGCCACTGCTCCTCTCTCACCACACCAACTCCATTATCTATGTCTAATATACCCTAAAAAAAATAAAAAAGCATGAATCATTGAAAAAATAAAAACTATCACCATCATTGTCACCTTTTCCCCCTACCATTCACTCAATCAATGTAGTATTGCCTTCTGGTGAATCTACATCAAATGACAAGCCAAATGGTTTCCTGCTAATCAGCAGTTCATTTACTACATTGGGTGGTAATCACAACCTGACAGCCTACAGAGTGTATAAATTACAGCACCATCTTCCTCACCATTCTATCCTCCTTAAAACCAGTGGCTGAACTTTGTCTCTCCCAGGCGTTGATCTTTGCCTGCTTTGTTGCCAGGTCCTGCCGCTGGTGAGCCACAGACTGCAGCAGAGATCGGTGCTCTGACATGAGGCTTTCACGGGCACTGGCAAGGCTCTGTCTCTCTGTCTCTGTACTCAGCTGTACAACAAAAGATGTTAAGAACTGGCCAGGTTTTGTTTCTCTGTCTATGTGCTAAGTTTCATATCAAAAGTTATTATGAAATGAATCACCCTAATTAAACAGGGATGTGTTCCACAGGAAATAGCTCTCCTCTACCCACCAAGACCTCCTGCTGACACTATCAAGAAAAGGTAAGAAAGAACACGATGCAGCTTGGAAAACTGACAAAAACTGGTGGTATGGGAAGGAACACAAGTACGCTCTGGGCTATTTCACAGTGGTATTGGTTGTTCAAATGCAAGAAATGCCATACATAAAGATACTGAATCTTCACAATAAACTTTACTTCAGTAACTGGGCCTAAATTCTTCCAAAGTATACTCAGTGATATGCATTATTAGATGTCACCTTGCCCACTGAATTGGGCAAACTTAGGCTGTCTAGACATTACTACTCCTCACCCTGCCCTAGGGTTGGAAAGGAAGTCCGGATGATGATGATGATGACTTTTATTTTGGTTATAAGTCTACAGTAACTTGCAGAAAAACTACCTATACTTCCCTTCAATCTGATGACACACTGGTATTGCATATTTTTTCATTTCACTACTTACACACAATTTTATTAACTTAGTCTTATGGTGACTGAAAGCATCAAATTTATACTGTTACCTGTAAAGTTGATTTGCTAGTTCCCTCCAATTTAGAGTAAGAAATGTCTGGAAAAAACTGTAGTATTTTGGAAAGCACTTCTGGCATATAACAAGGATTGCCTGAAATGGAACCAGAGCCCACAATTACTACAGTCGGTATGTATTTCCCAGATGGAACTGGGACACTTCAATAACCTGAATATTAAGTAATGGTTGTATGTGATTCAATGAGCCTTGCATGTGATTCAGTGAGTCCCCTGCCTGAAGGGCTTAACCTGGGAAGCCAAAGTGACTACCTTCACCTCAACCAACTTACCATCAAATGTTTTCGTTCTTCCGAGAGAGAATGTCGCTCCACCTCCAATTTCATCTTCTCCTGTGCCAGCCTCCACCGTTCCTTCTCAGTCTGATAAGGTTAATGATATGTGTCAAGAGGTAGGTGGGGGCACTCTCCATCTACTCAGTCGATGTAGCACTGCTCTCGGTTGCCTGCCCTTTCCTCTTTTCTTTCCTTCCTTCCCCTTCTTTCCTTCATTCTTTCTTCTCCCTTCTGTCTGTGGGTGACTCTACACTGAGTGACAAGCCGAATGGTTTCCTGTTTCGTTTCGTTTTCGTTTTTGAAGGCTCCAACATGCTTGCATGCATCGGCCTTGGTCATCTACTGGCAGCTCTCCATGCTGCTCGATCTTTGGCAGCCTCCCTGTTCAGTCCCTTAACTCTTAAGTCACACTTAATGATCTCTTTCTCGGTCTACCCCTCCCCCAATATTAGCACTTCTGACCTTCTGTACCCAATTATCATCCCCCATCCTCTCCACATGTCCAAACCACCTCAGCCTACCTCTCCTCATCACAACACCAATACACTCCAGTCTCATCCTACCTCTCAACTCTTCCATCGTAAACCCAGCCCCCCCTGTACATATGGAAACCATTTACTATGCTCATTGATAACCATATAACAAAATTATGGCACCTGGTGGTTTAGTGAGTAATTAAGGCACTCTGAGCTGGGGCGGGTTTATATCCAAGGGATAGTTGGGGTTTATTGCTCACATGATGCCATTCAGGGATGAGTGAGGCTGGTCATTCTCATCTTAAATATCAGGACCAACTTGCCTAGCCCCGGGATTCTATGCTCCTCCTGGGGCAACACTGAACTGGATGATGAATGAAGGAATGATGAGTATGCTTCATTAACTCCTTGACTCTGATTACATTATCTTGAGTGTGTTCTGTCTCACGACAATTTTATTCAGCTTGTAAGAAACTGTTTGAACTGCATAGATAAGGTCAATAATTATTGATATCACAAAACTACAGTATGATCATGAAGTGTGTTATGGCTACACATCTCTTGGAATCACAATACTACAGAAGGACCCACTTTAATGTTATGTTTCTTGGAATCACAATATTAGAGCATTATTACTAATAATATAGGAGCTATTTCATGACATCACAATGACTGCTGAATGTGGAAAATTGGGTATACAAGAGGCATTTCCTTCAGCAAACTTTCAGACTACTACTACTTAAGAACAAAGGGGTTAAACTGCCACCTTTACCTCTGACCCCTGCAAAGTAAGTGCACTCTCCAGGCGCTGTATGAGTGTATTCAGTCGGGCCCTCTCACTTTCCATTTCTGCGCGTGATGCTGCCAGCTCATTCTCAGAGTCTTGTAGCTGCTTCTCCTTCAGCTGTCAGTGCAATTCTATATTTCTGTTTGGATTTTTGATATACTATTCAATATATTATTTTTATCAAGAATAAAAGCCCCAACACTCTGGGAAACAGTCACTGAAAGCTAAGTACGAATGAGTACAAAAATGCAAGGTGAGATACACTGATGAAAATGTATCTAAGTTAAAATACCCTGCTTGGCATTACAGGGTATGTAGCAACCCAATTACTACAGCAAAAGGATCTACATACTGGCAGAAAGTACAAAAATATTTCTCAAATACTAAGACATATGGAGAATTTTCTATTAAGTTCAAGTTTCTCTAACCTCTGGGCTGCAATACTTTTTCTATTTATGTTACCTTCATCCAAATGGGTTCCTGTACACCAGGAAACCATTTACTACACTGGGTGATAACCATATAACCAAATTTTGGTGCCTGGTGGTTTAGTGGGTAATTACGGCACTCCAATCGGATTGAGCCGGTGAAGGTTTCTATCCAAGGCGTGGTTGGGGTTTATTGCTCACGCAATGCCATTCGGGGATGAGTGAGGCTGGTCACTCTCATCTTAAATGTCAGGACCAACTTGCCTAGCCCTGGGCTCCTAAGCTTCTCTGTGGGGCGACATAGGATTAGATAATGAATGAATGAATGTTACCTTGAGAGCCCTCTGTGTCATTTCTAAGGCTGAATCATGTTGGGTGTTGACAGCAACAGTGAGCTGGGATAGATTACTGGTGTTGCTCTCCAGCTGGGTCATTACAGCTTCTGCTTCCCTGCAAACCAAATATTCACTTAAACCCTCACTTCCTTGCTGGATGAATATTACCCACACACTGATATTCTGCTTACAGTGAGGGAACAGTACATTATACCCACTACTTCATTCTCTCCCTCCCTCCCCACTCCCCTCTCCCCATCACATCATATACCCTACTGTACATTGTATACACAAATACCTGTTCATCCCTGAAGAGGAGCCAAGTCTGGCCAAAACTGTTGTGCATACAGCCTCACAGCAGGCACAATTTCATTATGTAGCTAAACTAAATCTCATGAGAAATTTAAAGCACTGTGAAACATCACACTTCATTTCCTTGCAAATACTGTACATCTCTTTCCTCTGTGTGTGTGTGTGTGTGTGTGTGTGTGTGTGTGTGTATTTACCTAACTGTATTTACCTAACTGTGATATACAGGAAATGAGCTACGCTCGTGGGGTCCCGTCTCTGTTTCTCAATAAGTCAAATTTTGCCTTAAACTCATTTAAGTTTTTAGACCGGACGATCTCTTTGTCCAGGCTATTCCACAGGTCTATACATCTATACGGAAAACTAAATTTCTTGATGTCCTTCGAGCAGCTTGGCTTCTTTAGTTTCATTCCGTGTCCTCTTGTTGCTCTCTCATCCCACACAAACAGATTTTCTCTGTCAATTTTATCTACTCCTATCATGGTCCTAAACACTGCAATCATGTCACCCCTCTTTCTCCTTTCCTCTAAGGAGGGCAAATCCAGCCTTTCCAGCCTCTCCCTGTATGGCAAATCTGCCAGACTAGGGACCATCTTGGTTGCTGTTCTTTGTATTCTCTCAATCTTGGTTATATCTTTCTTTTTGTGTGGGGACCACACTACTGCTGCATATTCTAACCTGGGCCGGATCATGGCCACTATCAATTTTTTCATCATCTCCTCATCCATGTAATGAAATGCCACTCTTATATTGGTCAAGAGTTTATATGTCTCTCTCACTATCTTATTTATGTGCTTTTCAGGTGACAAACTATCCTGGACCAGCACTCCCAAATCTTTCTCTTCTCTCGCTTTTCTAATTGGTTCATTACCCATCAAATAATTCCATGATGGCCTCTTGGTACTTTACCCATTTCCAATATTTTACATTTTTTTGCGTTGAATTTCATTTCCCACATCCGGCTCCAATCATATATCCTATCCAGATCCTCCTGTAGCATTTTACAGTCCTCTTCAACCTCTACCTTTCTCAAGATCTTTGCATCATCAGCAAACAGGCTTGCATAGCTGTTCACTCCATCTACTATATCATTTACATAAATCAAGAACATTACTGGTGCCAACACCGAGCCCTGTGGGACACCACTTGTAACTTCCCTCCATCCAGATGTCCTGTCCTTTATTACTGTCCTCATTTGTCTGTCACTCAAAAAGTCTCTCATCCATTCCAGGAGGCTTCCCTTAAGTCCTCCTATATGCTCTAATTTCCATAATAGTCTCTTGTGGGGTACTTTGTCGAAGGCCTTCTCCAGATCTAAGTACACACAATCCACCCAACCGTCTCTCTCCTGTAGCACGTCAATCGCCCTTGAGTAGAAGCTCAACAAGTTGGAGACACATGACATTCCACTTCTGAATCCAAACTGACTTTCAGTCAAAATATTCATCTCTTCCAGATATTTTATCCATCTATCTTTCAGGATTCTCTCACACAATTTCGCAACCATACTGGTTAGGGACACTGGTCTATAATTCAGGGGTTCTTCCTTGTTTCCTCCCTTATAGATTGGCACCACATTTGCCCTCTTCCATTCCCGAGGCACTTTCCCCTCTTCCAAGGAGCACACAATTAAATTGTGAATCTTATCCGCCAGTTGTTCTCTGCATTCCTTCAGTACCCAATTAGAGATTCCATCCGGTCCTGGGGCCTTCCTTACATCTTGAGCTCCCAGTAATTTATACACTTCCTGCACTTCCACTTTTATATCATTTATCACTACATTTCTAATCATTCCCTCTCCTTCCACAAACTCCCTTTCCTTAGTGAAAACCGATTGGAAACATTTGTTCATTACTTCAGCTTGCATTACTGCATCCTTGTAGACCTCTCCTTCTACTTTCAGTTTCGTGATTCCTTCCCTTTGCTTCAATCTGCCATTAACAAATCTATAAAACAATTTGGGTTCATCCTTACATTTGTCAATTATACCTTTTTCAAAGTTCCTTTCTTCCTCTCTACGTATTCTTGTATATTCATTTCTAGTTCTTTTATATTCTTCCTTTTTTCTGATATTACTTCTCTTTTTCCATTTGTTCCATGCCATGTCCCTCTCTTTTTTTGCTATTATACACTTTCTATTATACCACACCTTTTTCCTGTTTTCTTTCCCACTTACTCTTGGCACATATTTTTCCACTCCCAGATTGTAGAGGTCTAAAAAGATATCCCACTTCCTCTGTATCTCTCTTGTTTCTCTGAATTTTCTCCAGTCCGCATTTTCAAAAAATTTTCTCAATTCTGCAAAGTTTGTTTTCCCAAAGTTGTATCTTCCTTGCCTATAAAGCTCATCTCTTGGCACCACGTTCCCTATTATCATCTGGAACTCAATGACCACATGATCACTTTTTCCTATGGGACACAGATAATTTAATGATTCAATTACATCAGGTTCTTTGGATAGTAGCAAATCTAATCTTGCTGGTGTGTCATCATCTCTGAATCGTGTCTCTTCTTTAACCCACTGTGTCATTACATTATTCATTGCTATATTTAACAATTTAGTGCCCCACGAGTCTTCGCTGCCTCCCGAGTCCCATTCCTCCCAGTTCACCTCTTTACAATTAAAGTCACCCATTAGGATTATATTGTTGCTTTTCTCGATCACTTTCTGTAGATAACTAACCATGTCTGACAACATCTCCTGGTATTCATCGTCATTCCATGCTCTCGTCTTAGGGGGAACATATACCACTGCCATATCTCTCTTACCATTCTCCCCAGTTTCTAGTTTCAAATTTATGGCTTCGGCCCTGCCCTCTGCCATTTCCACAGTATCTACGTTTATGTTGTCCTTCACTGCTATCATCACTCCTCCTCCCATTTTTTCTTTTCTGTCTCTTCTCCATAATTTGTATTTCCCACCTCCCATATGAATATCAATATCTTCTTTCAATTTAGTCTCTACAAAGCACATAACATCAGGTTCGTGTGCCCTCAAAAAATCATTGATTTCTAACCTTGCCGATATTAGTCCATCAATGTTTGTGTACGCCACTTTCAAACTTTTTTCATCGTTTTTTATTCTCTCGTCTCTCCTTCCTTCCGTCGGTACCACTTTCTCAATTTCTGGTCCATAACTCTCCAATAGAACTCTGTCTTCTCTTTCTCCGTTCGTTGTTCGTTTTTTATCTTTGCTTCCTTTACTAACTCCTTTAATTTAGCTCTTTCCTCTTCATTTGCATCTCTCCTAATCCAAACATTTTTAAACCCCTCTTTCTCTGACAATTTCCACGTTCTACTTATGATTTCATTCACTATTACTTGGGACTTAAAACTTTACTTTCAAGGGCCTTGCCCCACCATCCTCGTACTTTCCTAACCTAAACACTTCTTCAATCTCTTCTTGGGCTTCATTGTTTCCTTCCATAACCACTGATATTATTTCTTTAGCCTTGCTCAGTTCCTCTCTCTCTCTTTCAGATCTTACTGTCATTCGTTTTTCTTTTATTCCTGAGATTATCACACATTTTTTCTTGTCTGCTACATCCCTGACCAAAGATTCTCTACTTCTTAGTACTCTAACCACTTCCTTCTCCACTTTTTCCTTACTTTGTTGTTCTATGATTTCCATCAAATTTACATTTCCTTCTTCCTGTATTTTCTTCCACCCCTTATGTTGCTCCTTAATTTCCTGAATATGCTCATCTTGCCTCCTCGATTTTGATTCGTATTCATCTAGTTTACTTTTTATTCTGTCCCTTTCTTCTTCCAACCTCTTATTCTCCCTCTTCAGCTGTTTTATTTCATTTGATGCGGATTCGTTATTCGCCTTTAATTCTGTAACTTCTTTTTCTTGTTCCTCACTACGTGTGCTAACTTTTTCCAGTCAATTCTGTAGGACTTTGATCTCTCTCTCTTGCTCTATGGTCCATTCCTGCAGCTGCTTAATTACTTCCCATACCTTTTTTAACTCCTGGACATTCCTCTCCGCCGTTTTCTCTACACCTGCTACTCTTGTTTCTTGCAGCTTATCACTTCCTTTGCCTACATTTAGCTCGGTGAAGCCCACAAATTCCCCCTCACCAGTTGTAAACAATCTTCCGTCTCTCTCCGCCATGATGCAACCATATGGAAACTTTCTTTTTCACTTTGTCTTGTATTTTTAGGGCCGAAACTTGCGTTTTTTTAAACTAATATCCGACGGGACCACCACTCACGCATTCAACCACATAATCACAATAGGCTATCTCCTTTTCGCTGCTAGTTCTGCGATTATTTCCCCTCGATCCAGGAGCAGCTCCGTCTCACTCCCTCTGCGACCTGTGTATATATGTGTGTGTGTGTGTGTGTGTATTTACCTAATTTACCTAATTGTGATATATAGGAAATGAGCTACGCTCGTGGGGTCCCGTCTCTGTTTCTCAATAAGTCAAATTTTGCCTTAAACTCATTTAAGTTTTTTGACCGGACGATCTTTTTGTCCAGGCTATTCCACAGGTCTATACATCTATACGGAAAACTAAATTTCTTGATGTCCTTCGAGCAGCTTGGCTTCTTTAGTTTCATTCCGTGTCCTCTTGTTGCTCTCTCATCCCACACAAACAGATTTTCTCTGTCAATTTTATCTACTCCTATCATGGTCCTAAACACTGCAATCATGTCACCCCTCTTTCTCCTTTCCTCTAAGGAGGGCAAATCCAGCCTTTCCAGCCTCTCCCTGTATGGCAAATCTGCCAGACTAGGGACCATCTTGGTTGCTGTTCTTTGTATTCTCTCAATCTTGGTTATATCTTTCTTTTTGTGTGGGGACCACACTACTGCTGCATATTCTAACCTGGGCCGGATCATGGCCACTATCAATTTTTTCATCATCTCCTCATCCATGTAATGAAATGCCACTCTTATATTGGTCAAGAGTTTATATGTCTCTCTCACTATCTTATTTATGTGCTTTTCAGGTGACAAACTATCCTGGACCAGCACTCCCAAATCTTTCTCTTCTCTCGCTTTTCTAATTGGTTCATTACCCATCAAATAATTCAATGATGGCCTCTTGGTACTTTTACCCATTTCCAATATTTTACATTTTTTTGCGTTGAATTTCATTTCCCACATCCGGCTCCAATCATATATCCTATCCAGATCCTCCTGTAGCATTTTACAGTCCTCTTCAACCTCTACCTTTCTCAAGATCTTTGCATCATCAGCAAACAGGCTTGCGTAGCTGTTCACTCCATCTACCATATCATTTACATAAATCAAGAACATTACTGGTGCCAACACCGAGCCCTGTGGGACACCACTTGTTACTTCCCTCCATCCAGATGTCCTGTCCTTTATTACTGTCCTCATTTGTCTGTCACTCAAAAAGTCTCTCATCCATTCCAGGAGGCTTCCCTT